>JAODLM010000157.1:0-214639 GCA_036937905.1 Salvia rosmarinus
TGATAATAATATTATTTTATATTTGTTAATCATCGATTAATTAACATTCCTCAATTAGTATTTGAAAAACACGTAATTGAATCTATAATTTTCTTAATATATTCCAAACACAAGATAAGTAATGTCTTTAGAATTCGTATTAAGTAATCGTATTCAGGGAATCCAATTCAGTGTTAACTTTCTTACCTAAACAGCGAGTCTAGCATTAAATTTTGCTTTACTTTTCAATTATTTGTTGTTTGTATCAAAGAGATAGCCCTATTCAAACAATTGGTCCAACTGAGATAATGCAATGAGACACAAAGAAAATATTGTATCACAATATTTGTTGTATCAATCAAGTGGCGTTTTACTTGATATTATTGCACGATCACTTTAGGACCATTGTGCGACAACATGAAAAGAGCTGCTATCGTTGAGCTTGAGGTTGAATAAAATATTTGGAATTCAGATTACCGAATCATAATATTAAATTAGGTTCCCACTTTTAAAATTTTCGATTCGTTTTTTATTTTAATATTTTAAATTATTTGGATTGGTTTGTTGACATTTTCAAAATCAAACAAAACTAAAATTCAAATGGTATAATATTAATTATATTTATACAATTTGATTCTAATTTTAAAATAAAATAATATCATAAATAAAAATAATTCGATTTTGGATTAATTTTTGAGCTTTGTTGGTTTTGGGTCTAGTTTTGATTCTAAAACTTCATATAATTCATTTGGATTTCGGACTGTTAGATTTAGTCCAAATTTGTAAAGAAATAAATTCGATTTGATTCGATTTTGCAAAAATCAAACGAAACTTGAATATTTATCCCTAATTCAGCTTTGAAATATAATATATATATATAATAAGATAAATATCGCTTTAAATCTCAGACTATCGCATTTTATCAAAAATATTCGAACTATTGAAACATTATTTAAACCATCAACTATTGCGTTGTATCAAAATATTAGCAGTCAATTTAGACCCCTAAATCTTGGCGTGACTTAATGCGCGATGTAATTCCATACATCTATATTATTTCTTAATTAAATAGCAAAATACAGCGTAATACCATATCTCGGCAAGCCATGTTAAGATGGGAGAAATGGACGTATGACATTTTTGATAGTGCAAGATATTTTATAAAATACATATAGTTTAATTTTAAGATAATATTTATCCTATATAATAATCTTCTTTCCTTTCTTCTTAAGATTGATAGGTTTCAAGTCAATTTCAAAGATTTAAATATGTTGAGTTTTAATAGTAGCCACTATCTGTTGATCTTGTTTCTTTTAATGTAGTATTTTATTTTATAGGCAGTACGATTGTTTACGTCACCAATTATGTTGATTTTTGTTGTTATATGCAATCGATTAATTTTGTTCGTTGTCTCATGCAAGCACAATTCAACTTTTGCTAATTATCAATTTGTCATCTAGAGCTACGTATTGAAGATAATTTTGTGAATATACCATGAAATCGGTATTAAAAAATGAAATAAAAATAAAAAAATAAAATGAGTAGTAGCTAGTTTGATGGAAAAGCAATTTATCCTATATTTTTATTCTTTGCATTACATTAAGGATCTTGATGGGATATGGCCCACTGGCTGACATTGTGTGAGCAAGTGAGGCGGACGTTAATAGTGGCCGTCGGTTAAGCAGGCCGCCTTGAAACCTATCGACCCCAAGACCAATGGAGGGCACTCAAGCAGTAGCCTCATCGCATGGAGACCGCCCGAAACCCGAAGTCAGTGCCGCGCCCGTGGGCGCCCGTGCGAAGCGTCCTGCTCACACCAGTGGAGGCGGAGGAAGAGTCGACGACCATGGAGAGGTTGAGCGCTTGCCCATTCTGGGCTCGAGGTTGTATAAATAGAAGGAAAGTTGACGATAGAAGGTTGACAATTTCTTTGAATCTGACGAACATAACCACTGCTCTCGCGTACTAAGTTCATGGTGAAAATATTGAGAATCACTCCTAAGTGGGCGTAGATCTTTAACGATCGAACCACGTAAAAGTCTTGGTGTTCTTTGATTGCTTTTCATTAAATCTCTTACCTCGGTGATCTAGATTTATCATTGGCGTCGATCTGTGGAAACATCCAGAACAAAAGCATCTTTCTAAATCATGGCAGAACACGCTGAGCCGTTGGCGCAGCAGGCGGCCCGAGGCGACCGGTGGTCACTCGGTCGCGGGAAAGATCGCGAGCGCCGGCGTTCACCCTCAGGGCAGACATGGAAAGCTCTCCTGCCACACGGGACGCGCCACGACATAGGGAGATGCCGACCTAGCGGGGCGAACAAGCGTTCGTTGAGTCGCGACTACGGACCGTGAACCGTTCCCGGCGTCAACCATTGGCCAATTCAAAGCTTATCGGCGGGAGGACAAAGGCGAGCCTGAGGCCCCAGAGGCTAAGCCTGCTAATGCGGGTCGCTCATGCCTAAACCACAGTCGCCCTGCCGCCGTTCGCGGGCCGCTACGCGCATGGACGAGCCACCACCAGCTGATCATGCCACCGCCATTGGCGGGCGCTCCCTCCTCGTTATCGCAGACAGAGCAAGGCAAAGCGGGAGAGAAAGAGGTCGAACTCCCTCGGAGGGCGATAGGCGCAGCTCGATCACCAGCCACTCGGAGGAGATGGCATGAGTCGGGGTTCGGCGATGGGAGAATCATTCCACTTCTCGGAAATTCTAGACCATAGCCTCCACGGCGATCGGGCACCAACATTTCTCGATGGCACGGGAGACCCATCAAACTTCTTTTCTTCTAGCAATGACATGGCGAATCGAGGATGGAAGATTTCCACGTGTAAAATCTTCCACGAGTCTGCGATCTCCAACGCGGTTGGTGCTTTACTGCTTGAGCAGTAACTCCTTCACGGACCTCATGGATCGATTCAATGGCGTGCCAAAGATGCCGGCCCGGCAACCCGTCTCAGACTGCTCGACGGTCGCGGGGCGGGGCGAACAATGTCGAACTGTCTCGAGGTTCGTCGAGGAATCCACGAAATAGATGAAAACAGCGACCTCTACATCATCAGCGCGTTGAAGGCGGATCCGCCAGCCGTGCGGCGAACAAAGATCACGAGGAGAAAGGACGAAGCGGCCTGGTAGCCCACAGTAATGACAACCGTCGAGAGGCAGTCGGTGAGGAAGAAGATGGAGATCTGGGATGGCGAAGTCAGAGAAAAAAGCGAGGATGGCCAAAGTCGGGCGTCCAAGATGCGCCGGCCAGTCAGCGAGGGCTGGAATCGGGCTCGGACCTCGTGACCATGACGAGGAGCCACTTGCTCGTCGAGGAAATATTCGAGCTCCAAGAGAGCTCTTTCGAAGCCTTATGAAGGAGGATCGAGTGGGTCGGCCAGGGAGTCTTGTGACTATCACAGGGGATGGTCACGTCTGGGATGCAGAGCACAGGCGCGTGCTGAGCTCGTCGGGAGGAGCCACAAAAATACCGGCCGGCGGGGCCGGGGCAGGCGAGGGGGAGAAATAGCGGTGGCACGCGGGCCGACCTTGGCGACCACCGAGGCAGCGCGGGCGAGGTCCCAATGCTATTGAACAGTCATGCCGTTCTTGGGCTCCGTAAAGAGCAGCGAGGTCGTGCGTTGAAGAATGATTGAATGGCGCCACAGGCCCAGAAGAACAGCGACTCCAGTGGAGGACATTGTATTCTCAAGATGACCGGTGCCAAGTCATGCCCTGAGCAGCATCCTGGCCTGAGCGTGGTGGGCAACAAAAGCGTCCATCGGGTCTACGTCGACATCGTTCCGTTAGTATTGTCTTCGAGGCTCTGGATAAACTCGAGTGGGGGAAGCCGTCGCCCGGCTCCTTCTCAGTGAGAGCTTCGATCAGACTGATGCGACTGAGGGCGTCGTTACCTTAGGTTACGTAGGGATGTTGGTTTGTATCTTGGCGGTTTGGTTGAGCTTGTATACAATGTTTCTGTTACCACTATCTACATCTCTATCGATTTGAATACTTGATTGCATATATCATGTCCTATCTCATATATAAGTTAGATCATACGATTGTGTAGAAGATCACGATGAGTATGATTGGTAAACATGAGATATAAAAGTTTGACTGGTGAGGCGACTTAAGACAGGTGATCTTACTGTGTGTTGAGTAGATGAGGATCTGATGGATGAGTTCTTTGCTCGTGAATCTCGGTGACTTCGATGATCTAAAACCTCGATAAGGTATTAGGTGGTATGAGTTCTGACCATCACTTTGACTTGTTATGAGTGAGGTTATATGTTCTAACCAGATTCTCGCATCTTGGGTGGTGGCGATCTTGTATGTCCGCTAGTTATTTGTCAGTCCAGTATCCGTTTAGGATGATGAGCGTCACAAGGAGCTCAAGGTTTATTGTACTAAACCTGCGGGTTGAGTTAGCTCGAGTACAATAATAAGGTTGAGTGGTTACTTTAAGAAATAAGTTAGTGTCGTTTTAGCGTCAGTTGCTAGAAATGATTAATGGGCGTTCGATATCTTAAATACGAGAGTTCGTAATGTCTAAGTTGACAAGCGCTCAACTTGGTAATAAAGGGTAAGTAACGATTCTTTCTCTAGTGGCGTGATCGAATGTTTATAAATTAATTTATGTTACAGGTGAACATAAGATAATTAATTTATTTGAGGCCTCTTTATTCCTTGCATTTGATCCTGTTTGGCCGTCCGGCCCGTGTTGATGAAATCGGGCGCCCTATAGCTCTCAAAGATTTTATTCTCTTTATCCCGAGGATATAATTATATTTATGGTATATCATAGATCCTTTCCATATAAGATTATGGTAATAATCTTGAGGTATAAATAATCTAGAAGTATGAAATAATCTGGTATGGTATATATTCCATATAGGATTATGGTAATATTCCATATAGGATTATGGTAATATTCCATAGGATTAAGGTAGTGCATTATAAATATAAGGTATGAGATAATGTACAGGCTAATGCTCATATGACGAAATTTTGTTGCTGATGTGAGAGTTTGAAAATTGTGAGCTCGGGTGATTTTCGGTGTATTCTCCATAGATCGTCCTCGCTCGGCGTTGGAGATTGGAGGCGCGGGATCTGATCGAAAGGTCAAGCGTCAGTCCGATTCGATCCGTTATCTCCTCGTACCTCTTGATCGAGTAAACACGTGAAAACCACGTGTTGCGATTTAATTATATAGGCGCATCTGGTTTATAATCAATGTATGGTGAATTAAACACCAGATGGATCCTCGGGGAGGGTTAACATCGTTTTCCTCAATTGGTATCGAGCACGGGATCGAGATCTTGGCTCTGTTGGATTAATCGCGTTTGATTATTACGTGCGTTTTATAATTGTGGATCATCATTCATATGGCTCGTTCATTGTTTTGTTGGTTTTGTTTTTAACCACGAGAAAATCCGTGGTTAGATTAGATTTTGTTGTAAATCTTATACGTAAAAGAAAGCGAAAAGAGCGAAGAGCGGCGGCGGAAGCAGGGGCTCTGGCGGTGTTGCAGGAGGTATCTCGTGGCGAGCCTCATGATCGAGAAAGCGATCGCGGTCGCGGCGACAGGCGTCGTTCGCGCACGAGATCCTGCGCCCGCGGCCAATCGGCGAAATGCGGCGTATGCGAGCTAGCGGGACGGGCGCGCGTTCGTGCGACCGGCGCCGCGAGCAGACTCATGATCGCGGTTTGGCGTTGGCGGCAGCGTCTCGGCGGCGTTCGGCGCTCGGGCTGCGCAAGCGTGCTCGGCGGGTCGTGTGCGCGCCGACGGAAGCCCGCGAGCCGAGGCGGCGGCGGCCAGCGGTAGTGCTGCCTAGCGGCCCGGCACATTATTGGAACGCGACTGGCGGTTCAGTTCCATTTTCGGCCGTGCGTGCCGCGAGGCCCATTGTTGAATCGTCGGTCCGTGCACGCGAGGCCGTTCGTTAATTGTACTTTGTAAATCTATGTAATAGATTAGATTTAAATGTGCGGTTTCACGATGAACGCGATGAGCGTTTTATTTTATTTTATCGTTCATATGCATGTCGTGGATGTTTAAATTATGCGATAGCATGCTATGTATGTTTATATTACGTGACAAACCTTAAGTGTTTTACGTAATTGGATGCGATAGTAAGCATGCTAGGTTTATCGCGTTTATCCATATTTTAAATTCTGCGAGCATGTTTTACATGTCGAGTTCTATGAAAAGCATGCTAGATTACGTGATCGATGGACAAACCTTTTGAATAAAAGTACAAGCAAGACAAATTAATTTTAAATTAAAATGTCAAGACCTCCACTTTTTGATCTCTAAACAAAGTGAGGCTGCGGGTACGGCGCCACACGCGTGGCTTGCTTGCATGTTATCATAAGTTTGTTAGATGAGATTTCTAAATAAAACATTTTAAATCTATTGAAGTGGGAGTTTCTGTAAACTGGCCCACAGCGTGGCTTGTGTGCGATTTTCATAAGTTCTCTGAGATAGATATAAAATGAGATAACAAAAGAATTGAATTGGGCGGTATGGTCGAGTGGTATACCAATTCTAAGAATTCATCTTCTTTAAATTGTGGTCATTGCTAGACATCACCTCGATCAACTTCAGAAGTCCCTTCGCGATAGTGATGTGGTCAGTAAGTCATCGTTAATTTCATTTGTCATAAGGATAAGTTGACATGGATTGAAATTAAAGCGACTAAAAGGTATATTTTAGTGCGTGGGTTCGTATAGCGCCACACGCGTGGCTTATGGAATTCTGGCGATTGGAGGTTTCAATTAATATTGTTTTATCAAAAGGTTACATATTATTATTCTAATTATTCGATCGTATGCTTATGTGTTTTACTCGTTTGGATATGTCTCTTACGCGATTATCAATATCTGCTTTAAACTCCGTTATCGGTCCAAATTTCATCAGTGGAAGCGAAACATGGAATATGTTATCATTTGGAAAACATGTTTGTTCCTTACTCCAAACCGATGCCCTAACATCGACTAATGAGCGCAGTCGGCGGACTTTGGAATAAGTCAAACAATGGCTAAATGCTATATGATACTCGATGTCCAAAACTTGCAGGTCGACATCGATCGATGAGGCGGGCGATATTTGGTCAAGTCTCGAGGTAAGTTTGGCGGTCGGATCGGACGATCCTTCCACACAATGAGGAAATCTTGGCGTGTAAGATGGAAGAAGGAAGTTCGGTCCATGAACATGTCTCCCATGTTCTCTCATGGATAGTCTTGATCGGTTGGGAGGATATTGGAGTGAAGTCGATATCGTCCTCAACCTGCCAAGTCTTTGAGAACTTTCGTGAATAATCATGCAGACCGAGTTTACATTAGTCGTTGTAATGATCGTTCTTGAAGGAGTTATGGAAAAGGGCACATGCTCTTGCTAGCACATCTAAGGGCCCAAATTTTCGTTGCAAATGGAAATAGAAAATGGGTGCCAAAGGTGGAAAAGGAGGAAATAGTGGGAGTAATGAACAAGAACATGGTTGCCACGGAGGCTTGAAGCGAAGGAGAGGGCAAGTGCTTCAGTGCGGTAGCCGGGCATTGAGGCCAGTGCCCTATGCTCGAGGCTCATGTGCGTTTGCTTTAATGTGGAAACATGTTTAGCGACTTCTACCCATTCTTGGGTAGTAGATCTGGTATCGGATCATATTTTACACCTGCGGGTTCTGCGGACAAGGAGGTTGATGGCGAGATAACGATCTCCAGGCGGCTGGCGAGTCGGTATTGCGATTGGAATGTTCTTATGTTTTGGACAACAGTTTTAGTTTTGAAAGAGCGTTTATATGTGCGGATTTTGTGGAACCTTGTTCTTTAAATTATTTACTCATGGATATTCATTATTTTTGATAGTGGTGTTTCTATCATAAGAAATGACGAAGTTATCGTGTTGGCACCTATATAATTAGCTTTATACTATTTCTGAAACATAATACCTATAACTATGTCAGTCTTCATCAAACCTAAAAGAGAAAGTTTTCTTGAAAATGACTCTCTTTTCTGGCATCTTAGATTGGTCACGTCAATCTAAATAGGATCCAGACGCTAAGAATGGGTGTTGGGTGATCTCACGGTTCCGTTCCCGATCTGCGAATCTGTATAGAAGGTAAGATGTCGACACCAATGCGAAGGGTTATAGAGCAAGAAATGTTGGAGTTAGTCCATTCGACTGTGGACCAATGTCCACAAGCTCGTGGAGATGCAGTATTTTGTCACTTTCATGCGATTACTCGAGTGCGGATACATATATAACAAGTCCGAATGCTTTGAGAAATTCAAAGTTTAAGGCGAAGTGAGGCGAAGCTAGGTAAGAGTATCAAGTCACTGCTCTGATCGCGGTGGCGAATACCTCGATAGAGTTTATGGACTATCTAGTGAAGTGTGGGATTACGTCAGAGCAGCTTCACGGCACACCACAAAATGGTGTGTCGGGCGAAGAAATAGGACTCTTTTGGAAATGGTTAGATCTATGATGAGTTATGCTACATTGCCTATTTAGTACGGGGTATGCCTAGAAACATACTTGCTAAATCTAATCAGTCGAGTCGATCGATAAGACCGGCTTTCGAGTTGTGGTTTGGTTGACCGGTTTAAGCCACATAAGGATATGGAGATCCGGCACATGTCTTGAACAAGAAGGCGACAAGTTGGAGGCTAGATCCGGCAGTAATTTATTGGCTATCTGAAGGACGAAGGTGGTTTATTCTATAGTCTAAGGATCGGAAGGTCGTTATTAGCATAAGATTCTTAGAGGGCTACATGAAAATCATAAGTCCAAAGTTGAAATCATTCTTGAGAATTAGAAGATGATCGTATTCCACCACCGATTAGGCGAAAGGTGCGAGATGTTGAGTCTAGTGGGAGGGATCGACACGGATACTTGAGAAATTGAAGTGGGTCGAGTTCAGCTGGAGATACTGGCCGTCAAGTGGTACCTACACGACAAGTTGTGCAAGTTAGAGAACCACAAGTATCTGCGCAGGTTGCCATTTGCTGTCAGAACCTCGTCGTAGTGGGAGGTTGTTCGTCGACCCGGCGATTTATGTTCGTGGGTGAATCTTGGTTTGGTCCCAGCAGACGAACATGCGATAATCGACCCATGGACATACAAGGAGGCAATCTGAGATATTGATGCAAGATCATGGCCGCTATGGACTTAGAAATGGAGTCCATGCGGCTATGGATGTATATGAAAGACACCTCTACCGGATGGCGAGGAAGCCGTAGGTAGTAAGTGGATATCTGAGAGGAAGAGAGATTACGATGGAGGTTTGGCTTTTAAAGCCGGGCTTGTGGCGAAGGGTACACTCAGTTGAGGGCATCGATTCGATGAGACCTTTTCACTGTAGCAATGCTCAAGTCCATCGAATTCTTCTAGCCATGTGACCCACTTGAACTAGAGGTTTGGCAAATGGATGTTAAAACCGCTTTTCTAAGCGGTTACCTTGAGGAAGGTAGAGACATCTATATGCGACAACACGAAGGTTATGTGGTAAAGGGTGAAGAGCATCTAGTATGGAAGCTTAAAGTCCATTTATGGACTTAAGCGAACCTCGATCATGGAACTTACGCTTTGTGAGGTTGTAAAGTCTATGGATTTACCCGGTTGCCTAGCGAGAGTTGTGTGTATCGGTTAGATGTCAGCGGTGATGTGGTATTTCTTGCACTTTATGTAGATGACATCCTTCTAGTTGGCAACAACGTGAAACATTATCGAGGCGTAAAGAGTTGGTTATCGATCGGTTTCAAATGAAAGACCTAGGAGATGCGCGTACATTCTTGGGATCAAGGTTTACCGAGATCGCAAGAAGAAAATATTGAGCTTATCTCGGGCGTCTTACATTGATCTTGTGATTACTCGTTTTAGTATGCAAACCGCCAAGAAAGGATTGCTACCTTTCGGACATGGCGTTCCTTTATCTAAAACGCATCACCTATGACCCAAAGGAGATAGAGGAAATGAGACAAGTTCCTTACGCTTCGGCGTGGGAAGTCTCATGTACGCAATGCTATGCACGAGGCCCGATATACGCTATGTGGTAGACATAGTAGCTAGATATCGATCTAACCTGGACAAGCTCATTGGACTGCGAGAAAGCATATACTCAAGTACACGAAAGGACTCGAGATTATAGGCTAGTTTACCATGCAGATAGTCTAATGCCTTTGGGTTATCTGACTCGGATTTCCAAGCGACCGTGATGAGAAAAAGTCGACCTCGGGCTATGTGTTTACCTTGGGAGGTGGAGCCGTATCTGGCGGAGTGCAAAGCGGCGATGCATTGCGGACTCTACCATGGAAGCAGATATGTAGCCGCCCGGAGGCTTCTAAAGAGGCTGTATGGTTCGAGAACTACCTCATGGATCTAGATGTGGTACTGGTTTGCCCAAGAGTATCATAGTTTCTTGTGATAACTCGGTGCGATGGCAAACTCGAAGGAACCACGGACCCACTGGCGACCAAACACATAGAGAAAGTACCATGTCATACGAAATCGTTAGGCGAGGTGGCGTCTTGATTGAAAAGATTGATCTGACGGAAAATCTAGCGGATTCATTCACGAAGACTGCCATAAAAGTCTACGATGGACACGTTAGAGGACTTGGATTGCGCTTGATGGCACCCACTTAGAAAGGAAACTTTTGTATAAGTGGGAGAAGCAAAGTGATGGTTGTTTGTAATAGCTAGTAGAAAGACACATTGTATACTAAAAGTTTGCTTTAGTATAAGTGGGAGATTGTTGGATTTGTATCTTGAAAGCGGTTTGGTTGAGCTTGTATACAATGTTTCTGTTACCACTATTACAATCTCTATCGATTTGAATACTTGATTGCATATATCGTGTCCTTATCTCATATATAAGTTAGATCATACGATTGTGTAGAAGATCACGAGTGCGTATGATTGGTCGACTTAATGAGATATAAAAGTTTCTGGTGAGGCGACTTAAGGGCGAGTTGTCGGTTTAGGCTGCGATATAGATAAGAAGTGACTTGACTTAGTTGCTTGTCTATCTTTGATGCGTCTACGGCGTATTGAAGGATCACTGATGAGATGTGTTCTTCTTTCGGCCGTCGTGAAGAACCAAGATCTCGGTGACTTACGATGATCTAAACCTCGATAAGGTATTAGGTGAGTATGAGTTCTTGACCATCACTTTGACTTGTTATGAGTGAGGTTATATGTTCTAACCAGATTCTCCGCATCTTGGGTGGTGGCGATCTTGTATGTCACGCTAGTTATTGTGTCAGTCTTGCGTATCCGTTAAGGATGATGGCGTCCCTTAAGGAGCTCAAAGGTTTATTGTACTAAACCACTGCGGGTTGAGTTAGCTCAGTACAATAATAAGGTTGAGTGGTACTACTTAAGGAAATGAAGTTGTGTCGTTTTAGCGGTCGATTGCTGAAATGATTAATGGGCGTTCGATATCTTAAATACGGGGATTCGTAATGTCTAAGTGCTGCCGACTCAACTTGGTAATAAAGGGGTAAGTCAACATTCTTTCTCTAGTGGCATGATCGAATGTTTATAAATTAATTTATGTTACGGGCTGAACATAAGATAATTAATTTATTTGAGGCCCATCTTTATTCCTTGCATTTGATCCTAGGCTGGCCATCCGGCCGTGAACAGCATGAAATCGGCGCCCTATAGCTCTCAAAGGCAAGATTTTATTCTCTTTATCCCACAAGGATATAATTATATTTATAGTATATGCATAGATCCTTTCCATATAAGATTATGGTAATAATCTTGTGAGTATAAATAATCATAAGAGTATGGAAATAATCTAAGAGTATGGTAATATTCCGTATAGGATTATGGTAATATTCCATATAGGATTATGGTAATATTCCATATAGGATTAAGGTAGTGCATTATAAATATAAGGTATGAGATAATGTCTAAAGCTAATGCTCACATATTGAAGCAAGAATTTTCGCCACCCTCATAGTCTGAGAGAGTTTTGAAAATTGTGAGCTCGGTGATTTTCGGTGTATTCTCCATAGATCGTCCTCACTCCGCGTTGGAGATTGGGCGGCCGGGATCTGATCGAGAAAGGTCAAAGCTGCGAGTCCGATCCGTTCGATCCGTTCATCTCGTTCCATCGACCTCTTGGATCAAAGGTAAACGTGAAAACCCTACGTGTTGCGATTTAATTATATAGGCGCGCTAGGTTTATAATCAATGTATGGTGAATTAAACACCCAAGATGGATCCTCGGGCGAGGGTTAACATCGTTTTCCTACAAGGGCGAGCCCCAGGGTCGGTCACGAGTCCATTCAATTCTTCTTGAGTACGAGCTCCCTCCATACTGACATCATCATGGGCGGCGGCTGCTCGCCACAAAAGCATCATGCATTGATACCTCACGATCGAGATACCGCCCCGGTGGGAAGTGCTAACATCCGGGTGACGGGACGGCAGCAAAGAATGCATACGGTCTCGACCCGGGATGCGGCCGTTCCTCAGCGTAGCCTCAAGCCGCAGCCTCGGGACGACTCGGTGAAAACATTCGACTCTACAACGACCCTCCAAAGTTGTCAGGTCGGCACCCAGGGCGGGCGATATTGGCATAGCCGTGCAACCACGAAGAATGCGGGGATCTTGGCGTGGTCCCACTCGATATGACAGTGGCACCCAAGCTCATAACTCATCGCCTCGACATAGGCAGGACTACCAATCGGTCCGGCGGAAGAAAAGGGTATTAGCGGCGGGCGCGGCCGGTCATAAGGGGCGGTGACTCGACTTGAGGGCGAATCTGTTCGAGGTCGATTATCCGACACTGGATGGCTAATCCAGTCATGGTTGGCAGGGGAGGTGGCGCATCGCGTCGATTACACCGACCTCAACAAGCATCGCCCAAAGGCGCAACCCTCCCGACATTGACAGAAGGTAGAGGCGTGGTGGTCTCCCTTCACACCGGTGAAAGAGTATCTCGCCGACCGCCCGCCTCGAGCGCCCGGCGAGAAGGCGATTTCATTTTATGCCAGCCGCCTCGGGCGAGGCCATCGGTGTGATCTTGATGCGAGGCGAGTCGGACGACGGCTCCCATCGCCGTCGGCCCGAGCACCCGAGGGCGAGGCGAGGTACCGGCCCGAAGAGTATGCACGCAGGTGACGCATGGCGACGACTCGAGCCCTACTTTCGAGCTCACTCAGTCAATCTTGGTGACTTACCCTTGGACAAGTCTTGTCAAGCTGAGTCATCTGGACGCATAGCTAAGGGGACCTGGAGCTCGGCGAACATGATATTTCCTACATAGTGCCTCTGGAAGTCTTACCTTGACCCTCACGAGGTGCCTCGGGCGGAAGAAGCCGACCACGTACTCAGCGAGATTCTGAGAGGATCTTGCGGAAGCCACGACCGATCGAGCAACCCTCACAGTCCGTGGCCGCTTCATGCGGTGGGGAATCGACATCGTCGATGCATTCGACCGAGCACCGAGCGAGAGGTTCAAACCTTCGTGTGCAAATTCTGATCTCGGACAACGGCACTCAGTTCGTTGACAAAATTTCAAGGAATGGTGTGAAGAGCTCCGAGATCGGACAACGGTTCACCTCGATCGCACACCCACAAGGCGAGCGGTCGACGAGTAACGAACCGCATGATCGTACAAGGGCTGAAAAAGGCTAGACCGGGCTAAAGCGGTCGGGTGAGAACCTCCCTCAAGTCCTCGGTCTCTGAACTACACCTCGGACTTCGCGGGCGCCCTTCGACTGGTCTCACGGCACCGAGGCCGTCATACCGGCGAGATCGGTGCACCGAGCCGCACTCTTCACTTCAACCGGGAGGACAACGAGGAAGACATACGAGTCGACCTTGGACGCCTGGAGGAGAAGCGAGCTGGCCTTCATAAACGAAGCCAAGTCTGAGAGCCGGTCGCTACTACAACAAGAGAGTAAAGCCTCCACAGCTCCAAGTGGCGACCTCGTCCTACTGAATAATGAAACCAGCCGAGCCGAGCGTCTTAACAAGCTAGATCCGACATGGGAAGGACCATACGCGTTCACGAGGACCTCGGCAAAGGGCCTATAAGCTTGCTCGCTGTCCGAGACACTTATTCCCGAACTGGCAAGCATAGCTCATCTAAGGAGTCTTTACATAGCTTTGATTTGGATCGCAACATGTTAGCCCTCCTATTGTTTTAACCAATGTGCGATGTTGTTTACTTATTTAATGAAACGTTTGTTTTCTAATGAGTATTTCACTTCGTCTCGTCTTACATCTATGTGAACATCCATTTGGATACACGCGTTTAAACCTTCACGAGGGGCGCCTTACGAAGATGAAAATCCCACTAAGTAGGGTAAGCATACAGATTACTCATTAAGTTGAGCGTCACATGCAAAGCATCTGATTACCCATTAAGTTGGGCGTCTACACGTATGCGACATCCGGACGATCTCGCCAACTTATACCCTTCATTTGGGAAGATATGCACTCCGGTACAGTCTAAATGCATTAACGACTACAAACCGAGTTCCAAGTCATATACAACTCAACAGGGCTTCGAGCTCGTTTATACCCCTTTATTTGGGAAGATATACACTTACGTATCGGTCTAAATACATTTATGACCAAAATGAAGTCCTAAGCTATGTTTGTACCTCTCGAGGGAAAACATACACTTGAGCAGTCTAAATACATTTACGACTACATACAAAGTCTAGCTACGTACAAGCTCATTCGGGCTTAGGGCTCCATATCATGGGACTCATGGAAGGCGAGGTAGTTGAACAAAATTCACGGGTCGGTGATGAATACCGGAATAAACTCGGTGCCCTCCACCCAATCAATGAGGACGGCACCACCTCGGCTACTCGGGTGCGATGCGAGGAGCAGGCGGGTTCGGCCCAGGGGCATTTCTATGCAGAGGTCACACCTCGGCCCGCGAGCTGACGTCGGGCGGGGCCACTCCCGTCCCAGCTGCCGCCGCTCCACGCCGACTGCTTTGCCGCTTCCGCCTCGCCTCCAGGCACGCAGGCGCCTCATCTCCTCTCTCAGTAGGACCCATTAGGCAGACAACTTGGCATGATCAGCGTGCCGCCGCCTCTTGAGTTCTTCAATTATTGGACCCGGTAGCGCCGGCTGTAGACTCGCTTGTGGGGTTGGGGCATCGTCGTTCTGAGCGACCTCATACATTTGCATGTACTTCACGATGGAGTCGAGCGGTCTTTAAACTTCTTGCTATTAGACCCTCCTCATCCCCGGCACCATGCCTCCGCCGATGACTCGAACTCGATTGTCGGCCGGATATGGAAGTTCCACAGGCCGTGGATTACCTTCTCATACTACGCATGCTCGCCGAGATCGGACCGACTTCTCCTGCGCCGGCTCGAGTTCTTCCCTCGCGCGCATCAGCCCATGAGCGACATCGGTGACAAGTCCGCCCGAACTTTCGAAACTTATGAGTTTAGCTTGAGCCTCGTTCTCGGCGAGGCGGCCCTCTCGGTCGACCTCTTGCGGTTTCATTCTTAGCTCGGCGGATGTTCTTGAGCCGATCTCCATGTTGGCGAGTGCTGCGTCGACTCGGCGAGCAGCTCCTCGAGCAGCACCTCTCCGTCCTACCGGCTAAGGCACCTCGGGCCTCTTTCAACAGTCGGTAGATAATGATCAAGCCCGCGTATCGGGAATCAGTGCTAAAGTAAAGACAACACCCATTTCGAAAAGGTAAATGTTTTCATTCATAATCAAAAGAATTCTTACAAGGCCGGGTCCTATCGACCCGGCAAATCGACTTATTACATACGCTCCATGATCTCGGGCCCTTTGCGGATTCGCCGACCTCGTTTTCTCTTCTGCTTTGCTCGCACTCCTGCGGTGCTGCGGTGGCCGTCCCGGAAGGAAGCTCCGAGCTCGGCCTCTCCTCCTCCTCGCTCGCCACAACCACCATGGCCTCGGCCCGTACCTCGGCAAGCTCGCAGGCTCGGGATCTTCGTCCACCTGCCTTGGACACGGCCTCGGCCGTCGGGAGGCCAGTCGGAGGAAGCCAAGCCTCCACCACGGGGAAGGGGCCGCCTCGGCCATCACGCGGGCGTACTCCTTGCACACCGCCCTGAGGTCCACCTCGGACCAGCCGCACTTGACCTTATCAAAGTCGGGCATCGCGGCCGCCAACTTCTCCAGGTGGGTAGATATCACCTGCGGTCTCATCACGGCGGCGGATCGGAGATAAAGGCGGAGAAGGTCTCGGACTCGGCGAGCTTCTTGGTGAGGCCTTGACATTGGTCCTTGCCCGCTTGACAAGGCACTCGTCCGATCGGCAAGCTTCTTCTCCGCCTCGGCCGCGCTTCTCGGCGGCTCTACCTCGGCTGCGGGCGCTGCGAGCCGATCATTCTTCCCGTGGCGGCCTCGGCGGCGCCCAGCAACCTCAACCTCCTTCCCGCGCGGCGACCGGTGAACTTCGGCGGACGACTTCTCTCCGGATCCTCGTGCGGGAGAATACGGCGTCGGCCATCTGGCGTAGCTCGCTCGCTCAATGAGGGCAAGTCCTAAAAATTAAGCGGTCGATAGTCCATAGCAAAGAAAACACCGCACTAGGGAGCAAAGGATCTCTGGAGACCGGTACCTCGCGCGTATCACGGGGATGAACCTCCACCTCCATGCTCGAGATCGGTGAGGACTGTCGGCGGATCGCTGGGTTCCCACAACCACGGGCTGCGGGAAGGTCCACCCCGCGCCTTCTTCCGAGGCTGGCTCCGTCGCCCACCGGTCGGTGCGGCTAAGGCCGGCCGCTTCCTTGGCATGATCAAGCTTCACTGACCAAAGAAGATTGCATCGATCTGTTGAGATCGACACAAAAAAAACAATATATATATATACGGGATGCCTACCCCGATCGGACCCCGTCCCAGGCCGCCGGACTTATAAGCGCTCGGCGGCCTTATTGAGTCGTCCTCGGTGAAGTCGATAGATAATACATCACCGAGGGCTGTTGGTATTCTCCATGAAGCCGGGGCTTCGCCTTCACGTCCGTCGCCTATCGAGGCCCCACTCGTACCTCGGATACTCATCACCCGCAAGAAGAAAAACATTACGCAAATGAGAGACCTTAGAGGCGGCTACCTTAAATTTCAGCCGATGGGGCGGATAATACACTCGCCCTATGGTCTTAACGCTGAAAAGCATCAACACCTCGAAGGAGCTCGCCGGCAATGCCATATGAGAGATCCCGAGGCCCCCCACCGACCTAATGGAATTGGGGTCGGTGACATATAGGAAGCGAAAATATTCTTGGATACTAAGGAAGATGGGGCTAAAGGAAACACGAGGCCAGCCCACCGAGGCGTCTACATATCTGATAATGAAGCCTACGGTGGGGCCATAGCCCTATCATTGGATCGGCGAGCACCACCACGCCTCGCTTGAATCCGGCACTCCTTGGCTGTTTCAAAGAGTTCCTCCGTCGTCAAACTCGACCTCATGAACCCAACCTCAACCCATCCCTGCGATGATACCGTGGAACCATAGCACTAATTCTAGGAACTACCCAAAAGGTTATAGCATATAATCCTTAAGGCGGTGGCACTAACGAGGAAGAGGAGGAAGGCGGGCAGAGGCAGGCAGAACATTGAGCGAAGGCGAAGAATCCATACTCACTTTTTCTTCGGGCGAGATATGGGCTTCCTCCACAGTTTGAAAGGAAGCAGGAAATTTCCTAAATATGTTCTCACGAAAACAAAGCGTCGAAAGGAAAGTGAGCAGTTGCCTAATTTGGGCCTATTTATAACACCAATGGCGCCCAAAATGGCGTTCAACTTTCACACGTGCTACTGCTATTGGATGTGGAGTCGGCATGCGCAGCGTTTCAGTGTCAACTACCGCCTGCGGTATGGCGTACACTAGGACAAGATAGATCGTCAGTCTGACCTCGCAATCATCACACGGGCCTCGGCGTCCTCCAGAAGGCGGCGCCCCAGATCGTACCTGCCTTCCCAAAATGGTGGGGTATCGAGATCGCACCTCGGCCGCGCCCAGCAGACCGACCTCGGTCTCCTGCGCCGCCTCGGCGCGCCATGACAGACCGTCCTCGGTCTCTGCGCGCCCTCGCCGCCGCCCATGCAGACCGTCCCGGCCTTCTACTCGTGTTGCACACGATCCTGCTCGTCTCGGCGACCCACCGGACCGAAGATATCCGTCGATTCGAATATGGCAACATTCGATTCGGTCGAGCAATGTCGCTAGATCCGCCGGAATCGACCTCGACACGGACCTGCCATCCTCGCCGGATCGCCGCCCGGTCGGTCACACACCTCAGCCGCGGCGTCAAATCAAACCGGATTTCATTGAGTCGCGCAGTCGATGCAGACCTCGGCATCCTGCCGGCGGACATTACCGTCCTCTTGAAGGACCTCTGTCGAAGCAGGCGACCAGCTCGTCAGAATCATTTCGGACCCATATCGTCGGATAAACCCTCACGTCGATAAGATAACACCTTCAAGCAACCTCGATCGAGCAACATTCTACCTCGGCAAGCGCTTTCTTGGCTCCACCTCGGCATGGGTGTTACTCGATTGTTGGGGCTATGATGGGATATGGCGATCGCTCGGGCCAGCGAGCGGCCAAACAATGCCGGGCGACATTAGTAGTGGCCCGTGCGGTTAAGCCAGTGCCCGAGCCTTCAAACCTAATCGCCCCAAGACCAATGGAGGGCACTCGAAGCCAGCGCCACTCGCCCAATGGAAGACCGCCCGGAACGAAAGTCGGCGCCACCACCACGTGGCGCCGTAAAATGGCGTCCTGCTCCGACCAATGGAGGCACGCCCGGAGGAAGAGTCACGACCAATGGAGAGGTTGAACACGCCTTGATTGCGAGCTCGAGGTTGTATAAATAGAAGAAAGTTGACAATAGAAGGTTGGCAATTCTTTGAATCAAAAGGCTTGTAACACACTCTCTGTACTAAGTTCATAGTGAAAATATTGAGAATCACTCTTGGTGGGCGTAGATCTCATTAACGATCGAACCACGTAAAAGTCTTGGTGTTCTTTATTGCTTTTCATTAAATCTCTTACACTCACGTATCTAGATTTATCAGATACCGTAATCATAACAAATATCACAATAATAAAATAAAATGTAACATTAAAACATAATAATAAGATAATAAGATAATCCCATTTGCTAGTACTTTTTTTTTTCTTTGATTTACAGCCTTGTTTATCCAAAAAAAAAAAGAAGCTAATATAAGCTCTTGATAGAACCATATCAAGATCTGATATTAAAGAATTTAGTATTTGGTTCTATAAACAAAACAGCGGAAACGAAATATTTATTGTAAAATAGGTCCTCCAATCAATATATATAATCAACACGTAATTAAAACAAGAACTAATGGCATGGCCCTCTTTATTTGGATTTATGGAGGTGCCTACTCCATAAGAATATTAATATTGTTGTACTGGATTTTCCATATTGTACATATAGTCTGTTTCATTGGTCCCAATTTTATTTTCAAAATATATAATACGTGAATCGTTCTTCTCAATATTAATTAGTATAATAAAGATTGCACTGAAGTCCATCCACACTGTGTAAACCTGAATTTAGGGGGGGTTTGGCTAAGCTTATAAGCTCTTGGAGCTTATAAGATGTTTCAAGAACTTATAATAGACAATGTCTTAAGTGCTTATAAGTTGTTAAAGTGTTTGGATAATTGATCTTATAAGCTAGAGAAAGAATCGTGAGTTAGAGAGAGAATATTATAGTTAGAGAGATAAAATTGACGAGATGTGAAGTTGATAGTGTATGTGTAGGAAATAACGAACTATAATAAGGTTATTTGGTAAATTGATGATTGCTTATAAGTTTATGAAAAAATAAGTTAGGGTTGACCAACTTATTTTAGGGGGCTTATAATTTGTTGGACTTATTTTCAACAACATAAAATTTGTTTGAGAGTTTATTTTACCAAACACTGAACAGAACATTATAAGCTCAAAGCGAATTTAAGTTGTTTTAAAAAGTCTATAAGCTCAATAAACACCCTCTTAATGTTGGCCCATTAAGTCCATTTCATCATTATCGAACCTTTTGCGTTTAGAAGTTCGGTGTTTTAAATAATATTTCACTTAAGTAATATATTAACAATAATAATGGGTGGCATCTATAATGCGATTGACTAGTAAATAGTATTATATGAAAATTTTGGACATAAGGTAAGCATTATTGAATTAGGACCACCGTCGGGGGCAAATTAAAGATAAGCACATTAATAAACCCAATCACTATCAGACCATCCCAATAAACCCAGCAAGGATCGATAACTTTAATGTGTTTTATTTTGTGCAAATATATATTGATAGAAATTATATTCATAGTTTCTTTTTAAATCTCTCATCTCAATCTTCCTATTTGATTAAGATGTAAATATAATGTGGATATACTAGTTGACACGACATGATTGCGTAATACAAATATAATACAAAAATTACATATTAGTGTTTTTCGTGTCATGTCATTCAACTTATCGTATCGTGTCGTATCGTGTCAGTGACGACAAATTACCATCATCTACCTGTTTTGCTTCTGTACGTTGAAAATGGAAAAGGATAAAGCATTCCCTCTCATAATCTACATGTTACAATTTATCCGATTCACATAGTTGATTATCTGCTTCATTGTCATTTCTTTTCCTATAACCATTTGTTATTGCTTCACGGATCTTTTTTTTTGTATAATGAGGAAACCGTAGCCGTTACCTACGGTGTATATTGGGTAAACCTCACATTCTTCATAGACTATTTTACAGACATAAAGCATGCTGCAGGACCATCACAACGAGATTGCTTTTGTTATTCCCTGCTGCTGTAAGAATTGCAGATGATGGAAGTTTAATAAGATGTGCCTTGTTATGTTTGAAGTGTGTTGCTTGCAAATAGTAGGTTCACTTTTAGGTTTGCCAAATTGTTTAGTTTCAATAATATTCATTCAACTGCAACTATTCATAGCGAAGGCTTATGTATATGTTTTTTTCGGAAGAAGGTTGTTTAATGTGTCTTTTATGGTCATAGTTTCTCCTGATATTAAGATTTCATTAGTTAGAACTTAGGTTTAGACAGTAACAAATATGTTATTTAATTTTAAATATTTCATAAGTCTTTCGGTCATAGTATCTATACCGCACAACATAAAACAACCAATACATTTTAGTGCCGTTTAAAAATCCACCGATTCTTTCCAGAATGAGATACTATGGCCGAAAGACTTATGAAATAAACTAGCTAGCCTAACTGTAAAAAAAATCTGTAAGTTTCTGGAATTTGGTAGGTATAGTTCATGTGTTTGATTGAGTTCCATCTTAATGAAATCGTTGGCTTCTCATTCTGGTACCTATAGTCACGACCCAGAATGTCCTTACTGGACAATTTTAGTGACGATTTTAACATATATAGTGATAATGATTGCTGTCACTAGAAGCACTTTTTTTTGTAGACTGGATCCCCCACCTAAATGAAACGACAAAATTGATGGATAGTTTTACCAGTAGATACGACAAGGCATATTCAGTAAGAGAGTACAACAGCAAGAAAACTATAAAATTATGCATTTACGAAGAAACAAAACTTAGTTACAACATCATCGGTCAGTGGCTCTAACTGCAATTAATATGACAAATAAACATTGAAATGTGCAAATGCTCTAAACCACAAAGATTGTTTGTACATGTACATCCGTACCATCACATAGTCACAGAAATGCTACTGAACTGTTGTAAATAAACCAAAGAACAATAGTAGCTGGTTTACTTCGAAAAGATACATTAATTATAAATTCAGGTCATAGAGAAGTATTTTGCATGGTAATTTGACAAAAATAAGATGCTTTTATGAAAATAAATAAAAATACGGGATTAGAGTGTCTCACAGCTGTAGCTAAAAGTATGTTGTTGAAGTTTAATAATTTAATACTTTCTTCTTTATGGAAAAAAGCTTGAGTTCTATGGCAACACAGTGAGAAAGTACAACCATGTACCAATGTGGATTTAATAAAACTGACTGACTTGCAGAAGAAAAACTATGTCCATGTATGCCACCAAGTAATTGCAAGAGTGCAAGTGTCCTTGAAAAACAACATCCATAATTGGACTAAGCACAGTCATATTCATAACCTTGATAAAAATATGTTTCTCCAACCATCATTAGCAGGTGATAATATGTACATCTCAGTAAAACAAATACTGCATATATACACTAGTCACATTTTCCAGAAAAGTAAATGATTCTATGGACCTATGGTAGAGGAAAATCAGCAAGAACTAAGGATGTCAATCATACCAATCCGTTTGAATTCAAGCCAATCCATTCGGGTTGTCTGACTATTCGGTTCGGTTCATTCGGATTGACATTTTTTTCTGGGTTATAAATTTTCAACCATAAATTAAATTTTTCGGGTTTCGGGATAATCGGCCCATAAAGCTTAATAAAAAAAATAACTTATATATATATATATATATACTTTTCTTATTAATTATATATATGTAACAAAAATTTTGTATCAAGCATTGGAGTAGAAAACAAAGAAATAATATGATAACTTCGAATATTAAACCAAAACATATTTCACAAGTATTTAAAAAGAAAATCTTATTCTACTAACTTTCAGAAACAAGTAATGACGTTTGAAAATCATATAATAAGGAAAATTTAAGTTATTCAGGTCAATCCATTCGGTTTTCGGGCCAACTCATTTGGGTTAAGACTCTTGTCGGGCCAATCTTGGGCTATTCGGTTTAGGTCATTCAGGTTGATTTTTTCGAGTTATAAAATTACAACCCTAACCTACCAAGTTGTTGATCTATTTGGACCAATCTATAAATTTCGGGCTAAATTGACATCCATAGTAATAACTTGGCATTAAGGAAGCAAATCCTTAAGTTAGGATTATAGACATTTAAAATTATTATATTACAGTTAATATCATTTGCACAGCTTCACAATATGCTGAAAAAACATACAGAAAACTTGTTTACATCCATTGGCCAACTGGTATAAGCGTAACATGCTGAATTTTTGGCAGTTTTGCTGTGGTCACCACTGAAACAAAATGTTGACAGAAGAAGTTGACATTTGAAAGATTATATCTCCCGTCTCCCAATTTCCATCATATTTTTCCTTTATGGGATGTCCCCGATTTCATTCCTGTCTATTTATAGTAGCTATCTTACCAACTTATTACCTCAATAATATTATTTATTTACACATTTTACACATGCCCACCACTATTTTTCTTTTTCATTTATTTATATATTTCTACATATGATCCACCACTAACTAATTTAATATTACACTGTTATTGTGGGACCCTTCTCATTTCATAATATATTCAACAACTTTTATTAAAACTAAATCTGAAGATTTTTAGGAATAAATTTAGGAGGATGGAGGAGTACGATAAATCTCACTACAATAATAAGCAGACCATGTTAAGATGTTTTAAATGAATTTGCGGTTTCAAAACTTACACCCACTTTTGTCAATTGAATGTGATCATTACAATTTCAGGATGTTCATTAATTTTATTGATTTTGAGAAAGGAAATCAACTCAAAATGTCCTAACATTTGAAATATTGATGTGAATATGTGATTGCACTAGTTTTCTAATACTACTTTAACAGACGATAAATTACAAGAAAATACAGTCCATTATACTTAGGGATGTCAATATGGGTGAAGCAGGTGGCGAATAATGCGATAAAATTAGAGGTTAGGGTTGAATTTTATAACCGAAAAATATCAATCAAGAATAATGACAACCCGAAGTGGGTTAGCCCGAACCCGGCGGGTTGGCCGATTGACATCCTACAACTATATAAAAATTATAGAAGATATTCATAGTGTTGTTAAAAGTTACAAAAAAATAGTGAATTAGTTATTATGGAATATTAATATTCAGATATATTAAAAAAATAATTTAGTTGTGAGCATTATTTTCCAATTTTGATATTGTAATATATTTTAAATAGTATTATATTGAATTAACTTATTAAAATTTTTCTAGATATTAGTTTTAATTCCGCTATAATTGTATTATATTATTAGAGATCATTTAGTTACATGGAATGCGGACATTAAAGCATAATAGAAAAAAAGAATTTAATTATGAGCACTATTTTTAATTTTTATTGTTTGCTATTCAAAGTTAGTATAATAAGATTAAAAAAAAGAACTTGTGGAATGTATTATATTTATTTTTCAGTTATTTGTTTTTTACTCCAATGCTTAATATAAAATATTTGATATATATATATATATATATATATATATATATATATATATATATATATATATATCAATAATATATATATTTTTATTTTATTTTTAAGCTTTACGGCCCGATGGGTTAGCCTGAAAACCGAGAGTTTAGGGTTAGGGTTGAATTTTATAACTTGAAAAAATGTCAACCCGAATAGCCCGAACCGAATAGCCGACAACCCGAGTGGGTTAGCGAACCCGAGCGGGTTGGCGGATGACATCCTAATTATACTTAACTCATGCCACGGACGATAAATTCACATCACTTAAAACATGAAAAATAAATTGGGTTGAACTACTTATTTTTATGGAGTTTATAAGTTGTTAGAAACTTATTTTACAACTTATAAGCGGTTTAGGAGTTTATTTTGCTAAATATTTTGCACAAGTTTATAAGTTCATAAACATCTTATAAGGCTATAAGCTCTTTTAAAGAGCTTATAAGTTAGCCAAACCCCCTCCATATCTCGAGGATTGCACCATTACTTTGGGAGTTAATCTTAAATGAACATACAATAAACTTGTTAACGTTGTTTAATGTATTTGATGGGCCCTAAGAGTGATAGTGTTAAATTATCCACTCATCATTATTTATCATCACGGAAGTGCAACAAATGTATCGTCTCAGTCTATCATGTCTAAAGATCTGAAAATCTTTCTTTAGAAACATGAGTACTGTAACAAGTAAATATCCTGAAATTTTTATACAATAAAAGTTGGAAGTAAGTAACAGTTTTTATATATGCAAAATGGCACTTAGAAGCCCAAGAATGGTTTGTGTTTTTCCAGTACCTGGGGGCACCTACAAGCAACTACTGCGTTAAACAGATATATCCAAGATATTCAGCCACCTGTGAAATGTCATAAATTGTATGTGAATGTGCCTAATAATTTGTAAAGGGACTATTTTAACATTAGGAGCATAAAGATAAGGACTTACGTCAAAGACATGACTGCAACCAATTTAACTGTATCAGAAAATGTCTTAAAAAGAATAGAAGATAACTAAGAAACACAGTGATGAGCATTTCTTTTGAAACAATGAACTATATATGATAGTTTTGGTGAATTTGAAACATATATTATGACTGCTCTCAAAGGTTTAGATAGTTTCCAGGCACGATCTTCAGTAATATTCTCAGTGTCAGCTAGCTTTTAGGATCAAATCCTTGAAAGGGATATAGTTAATGGACTGCAGAGCAACATATTCACGGACTATAGTTGAAAAACTGCAAATCTGGAACAACACATGCCAAAAGATACCGACAGAACTAAGCAACAAGCTGGAGCAGCAGCCAAGATATCATCAGCAAACTAATATGAGATGCATTTTCTGATCCCATCGACTTTTAAGCTTGCATTATGTTTGAATTATAACATTTACCTTCTCAATAAAAGAGACTTTTGTTACTTCAGAAACAACCCTTCAAATTACATCAGAGAACACCGTTGTCAGATCAGTCATTACAAAGTACAGCAGAAAACCATAGCAAATAAACCAAAAATAGATTACAAAAAAGGGACCTATAGAAATAGAATGAGGTTCAACAAACACTTATCTCAGGTTTGTCAAAGATTTACTTTCTTATTCGAAACCAATAATAAATCATTTTCAAATAAGTCAAGTGATAAATCTTGTGTGTGCGAGATTTATGAAAACAATAAAGAACACGAGAGGCTTTTACGTGGTTCGATCGAGAATAAGATCTACGTCACGGAGGTGTGAATCATCAATACTTTCACTGTATGCGATTACAATAAATGTATTAAAAGCTCTAGTGCTCGATAGTTCTTCTACCCTACCTGACCTCTCTGTTATACGTGTTGTGGATCTCAAAGATTATCTGGATCCCTTACCTTGTGGGATCCGATCTCCTTCATAATCTTGATCCTTGAATATCTCCTTGATATCTCTACTTTGATTTGATCTTGAATAGGGTTTAGATGTTGAAATTTCAGAAACTTAAGCGTAGAGGCCGTCTGTTAGGTCGGACCCAGGTTCACTTGAAACGCTTATTGGCGCAGCGGTTGAAGCGATATCTCATCATCAAGATATATTAGCAGCCTACTAAATGAGGAATAAGTCAAGTCAATGTATAAAAAATAATCTCATTTGTTTAAAATGATATGTCAGTGTTATGTCAACGAAAATACTTATCTAAGATATTTTTATTACTGTTTCAATACTGCACGGCCTTTGATTGATAATTTATACTTTATCCGACTCCCAATTTCTTTTCTAACTTTTTTTTATGTCCTTCGATTTTCTTCTTATTCTATTTATAATAACTATCATTCTTATTTATTATCCTTAAGACAACATTTTTTGGTTACATCTCTTATCATTCATGATTTACTATTATTTTGATTTCTTATTCTCAACAATCCACTTATTTACATATTTTACACTTATGACTTATTACTAACTTATCTAATTACAATATACCCAATAATTTTTATTAAAACTCATATCAAAGATTCTCATAAAATCAAATGGGGAAAAGATGGAGTAACATTTTTTTTTACTACCTCAATAGTTTGGACTAATCTTATAGATAGCTCAAAAAAATTAAGAATAATTATATAGTTTATGATTTAAATTGATATTTATTCAAAAATAAAAAAATACAACAATTTTATTTATATATACATATATATTGGTGAGGGAAAGAGACGGAATTGCCAATTGAGTAATTAGGGCTCAGTGAATTTTCATAAACATCTTAATTTCGGATGGTGTCCTAGATCTTTTGTTGCTTCATCTCTCTCTCTTCGGTGGGCAGTAAACGCTATTCTTCCGCACGCCACCTTCAATTATTCCTACAATGCAACAAGTGAGTAAAACGGCAAACTCACACACAGATGCTCGATAAATTGCTTACTGTACAAAGTAAATTTACTGTAAAAAATTCGGTTCCGTATTAAATCTGCCTTTTCTTATGAGCAAGGCGGGATCATCGGCCTCGGAGACTGAGGTGACATGGGAAGATCAGCAGAATATCAATAAGTTTGGAAGATTGAACAACCGCCTCCACGAAGTAGAAGATGAAATCAAGATTGCCAAGGTATTCGATTGTTCGGGTCTTTTGCGTTCAGTTTTCTGCATTAGGAGTTTGAATTATTTTAGCCGCTGTCTTTTTTAATAACTATTTGAGTTATGTTCAGTATTTTATAATGGGTTGTTGGGAAGTTAGGCTTTGCTAGTGATAGAAGCAGTTTATCACTAGATGTTTTGTGGAGAACATCTGAATGAAAATGAAGAGGAATAGCAGTAGACTCAGCACGATTTGTTGAAGCCGTAATAGCAGTGATAGAGAAAGAAGATGCGTTCACTTTTGAGGATAAGCCTAGATAGATAAAAATAGTATAGCTAATCCCTAGTTTGCTTAGATAGGTTGGAACTTTGGGATATCCCAAATCCATAATTTCTATATTTGAGCTAATTTTGCTTGATTCATATCCTATTGAAAGGATAGGATTGGACAAATATTCAATCACATATCTTATCAATCATGAAAAGTAAACTCCCTCTTAGACATAAACTTCTGTGCATCCGGATGTACGGTGAATCCACCCTAATTAAATCCAAGCTCGTCATTTCCCAATTAGGGTTTATAGTCCTGAATTAGAGTTTATCAGTGTTGCGAAAATCGCCGGAGGCGGCCGCCTCGAGGCGCGCCTCAAGGCGAGGCGGCCGGAAATCGCCCCGGGGCGACCGCCTCCATCTGGAAAGCACACACGCACGCCTCACCGCCCGCATCGGTGCGCAGAGGCTGTGAATTTTTGCTAAGGCAGAAGTGAGGCGCGCCATCTTGAAATTGGACTCCAATTTTGGTTTTGAGCCCAAATTGGAGTAGCCCATACGAAATTAAGACAAACATTAGAGAAACCCAACCCTAATCTGACATTAATAACAAAAATTAAAAAAAGAAGAAGAAGAAATTGAAGAAATTCAAAGCTCCAACACAACGCCTCTCTCTCTTCGTAACACCGCGCCGCACCGCGACTCTCCTCGCAGCACCGCGCCGCGCCTTCGCCACTCGCCAGTCGCTGCCGCAGCACCGTGCCTCGCCGTCGCCACTCGCCGCCGTCGCCGGGAGAAGTTTTTTATTTTTCAGATTTTCCGTTTCTGTATTTTCAAGAGTTCTGTTTACGTATACGTGTGAGTCGTGTGTGTGTGTGCGTGTGTGTGTGAGTTGAGAGTTCAAGTTGTCTTATTTGAAAAGTGAAAATATTGTGTTGAGCCGTGTATGTGTGAGTTGTGTATGTATGTATGACTAAGGAACATAATAACGATGTAGCTCCTGTAAATTGTCATAAAAATAATAGCTTCCTGTAAATTGTCATAAAAATAATAGCTTCTTGTAAATTGTAATAGCTGTAAATAAAACTTGTAGCTTCCTGTGTAATAGGCTAATAGCTTCCTTGTTTGGATTGCTCATCTTTGTTTCCATGGTTTTCAATAAAAATAAAGACGGTGCCTGTCATATTGTTTAATTAAATTTAGTTCAATAATTTTATAAATTTATTTGTAACTATTTATATGTTTATTTACTTACATAATTACATTATATGTAATTTAGGTAAAGGTAAAAAAGGAATGATTGAAATGAATTTGATTGATGAGGAAGAAGGGGAAGAGGATGAAGATGTTGAGGAGATGACAAGAGAGAATGAGGACAATGATGATGAATGTGATGATTTAAATATTTAATTTTTTTATGAATTACTTATTTATACCCACTTAATGTCTTTGTTTCGATCTTTTTAAGACTTAAAAATCTTTTAATTTAATGTTGGATTTGTTATTTATTATTTTATAATTTATTTATTATTTTTGGATTTTTATTCTTTATTGTCGAGGCTTGCGCTTTGGACCGCCTCGAGGCTTACTCGCCTCAAAAGATAAACGCCTCACCCCGATTCACGCTTTTTACAACATTGGGTTTATTAGTTACAATTGGGATTTAATTAGGGCAAATGCACTATTGCACATGCACCCGATGTACAGAGTGTGCCTCTTTCTTTTGAACGAAGATCAAGGTGTTTCTCAACTCAATTACTCCAACCTTTTAGATCAGGACCTAAGGTTGCTGGGTAGCTCAGAGGATGGTGTGTTAGATTCTACAAACCTCCCTCATGAGTAGTGTCGAAGAGTTAGTGATGGTCAATGATCAATTTAAATAGGTTTGGAAATGTTATCAAGAGTCTTGTTTTAGAACATCCAAAAAATTAAATACAACCAATTTGTTTGGGACTCATCGTGGATCTCCTCAAAAGGATTGCTGAATTTGGCATTTGCTGTTTATGGCTGCATAGGAAAACTTAGAAACTTCTTGACATTCTGATAAAGGAACCATGTAGTCTGTAGTGTGGGGTGTGTAACATTTAATTGCCAGTCAGCTGCGAAACACGTGAGCATCCTTTTCAGGTAACTTGACTGTTTCTCATGTATTTAGGAGCCTTTATAGAGAATGATGGCCAAAAATGGCTTCAGAATTTTAGTTTAGTACTGGAGGAGTACATTACCTTTCGAAATTCTTCATTGCAATAACTATGCTTTTATGTGCTGACTGCTTCCACCATTTGCTGAGAAATGACTTGTGGGAAGGGAGCTAAAACAGAGGGCCTCTGGGTTCTATCTATCTTAGAGGAGCGTCATTGTTAATAATTAAACATGGATTTGGGCATGTGATGTAGTTTGATTATCATATTGAGGTGAAAATCCAGCTATTATGTGGGACCATGGAATTTTTCCTTGCTGGTTAAATGATTAGTGGTGGGATATTGCTAATCAGAAGCTCTTTGCACGTTACTAATTGATTCCTAGAGATTATTGATTCAGTAGATGTTATAGTTTCACCAACCTGTTTGATAATATTGGTCTCTCAAAGTCAAAATGCAATTGATTTGTCCATGAGTTGTATATCCAACTTTGTGGGAGAGGAATTGGTCAGAGATCTAAAGGAGGAGGAATTGATTAGAGATCTAAAATGAGTCACCTATCTTTATTTCTACTCTAAAGTCTATCTCTGCTTTTAACTGTCAAACTGAAGCATTGCATTATTGTAACCTAAAGCAGTAAATTCCATCTGATTACCTTATGCAGAGCATGCTCTAAACACATGTTTTAAGGTAATCAGGCCTCTATTCTATGAACTTGAATGTGCTCAAAATCACCAATTTGTGGATACTTAATGAACTTGAGACTAGCTTATCCATTTTACGGACCAATAAGGTGCAGTTCTACAGCTACTCTGTTAGACTATTTATCTGGTTTTCTTACATGGTTTCTTCTTTCCTATTTTGTATAACCTTCTTAACTGTGAATAAGTGGTGGTGGAATGTCTTGCTTTTGTTGTATTTATTATGTATAAGATAAAAGAAGCTATCATTCAAGCTTCTCTGTGTTAGCTTTCAGGTCATACTACTTCCACCCTCTGTATCTTTTTCTATCCGATATAGTAGTAATCGACCCTATGCATCATTTAAGTCTAAACCTGTTGTCATCTTATCCAAGTTTATAACCGAAAAGCAATTCGGCAGGAAACAAATGAGAGCCTCGAGGATGCAATCAACGAGCTGATCCTAACAGATGAAGAGACTGTTCGATTCCAAATCGGTGAGGTTTTTGCTCACGTGCCGAAAGAGGAAGTTGAAAGCAGGATCGAGCAGATGACAGAGAAGACGAGCAAGAACTTGGTAAAACTAGAGGAGGAGAAAGAATCAATAGTTGCTCAGATGGCTGCGTTGAAGAAAGTCTTGTACGTAAAATTCAAGGATTCTATCAATCTCGAGGAGGATTAGATCAATCTGCTCGAACCTGCACATTATTATTTTTCTTTGGATTAGTTTTTAGATACATCAAAACTATTTAGCTGGTTTTGTCAATTTAACCCTCCAGATCTCCTTTTTTGTGCTTTTGTTTTTCGAATATCGCATCACATTTTCATTTGTTTTTCTTAACCTAATGCTTTGGGTGAAGTTTCGATGTAAAATTGTAGAATAAGGATTATCATCGCTAAAACTTTATTACAGTTGCGACATATCTTGATGTTAGCATGCTTGTCGTTGAATATATGGTTTAGCAAAAATATTTCGAAATTACCTAATTATGAAACAAATAAAAAACGTGGGAATAATTTTCTAATATTTTCTTATTATCGCTATCTCCCTTGTTTGATGTTGCACGTGGCCATGTAAATATATAATACTTCATCTATCCCATTTAAAAGGGTAAATATCAATTTAAACATTAAACTATACATGTTTTATCAAAAATATCTCGAATTTTCAAAATTATCAATTTAAACCCCAAATTATCATATTTGTATCAAATATGCCTCTATATTCAGGATAGTTTGGGGTTTAAATTGATACAAATATGTTAGTTTGGGGTTTAAATTGATATTTTTGAAAATATAGGATATTTTTGATAAAATATGTATAGTTTAGGGATTAAATTGATATTTACCCCATTTAAAATGTATCACTTTCTTTTTTGGGTTGTTTCATTACAAATGTCTCATTTCATTTTAGAAAATAATTATCCCTTTAAAAAGTGTGGACTCTATTTATTTTTTAATATTTTAATTACTTTATATTTTTTTTTAAATACCTGTATCCAAAAGAAAATGATACTTTAGACGGAAGATATATAATGAATCTGTATCACATCTGTATGCGTATCCCTAAGCCCCAAAAACCTAAAAATATCAATAAACACACACCAACCACCCACGATCAAGCAAGACTACTCTCTCTCTCTCTCTCTCTCTCTCATACACACATACTCGCATAGAAAGCATTTAAAGCGGCAATTCAATCCTGAAAAGGGAGCTGAAAGGAGTTGTTCCAATGGCGACCTTCTCATCTGCCGCAATCATGCCCTCACTCTCTCTCAATCCACCGAGAAGATCCACGTCTCTTTCTTCCTCCAGCTCAGTTTTCTTCAGCTACAATGTCTGCAACCGGGCCCGGCTCGCAGTGGATCGGCCGGGGCAGCAAAGAGAGGGGATGTCGTGTAACTGCCTCTTCGGGCTCAGGTACCGGAGCTCGTAGTCATCGCGGGCGTAGCGGCGCTTCTTTTCGGGCCCAAGAAGTTGCCTGAAGTTGGGAAAAGTATTGGCAAGACTGTCAAAAGCTTTCAGCAGGTCTCTTCTTTTTCTTTACTTCTTTATTTCTTCTGCTAGATTAGGTTTTATAATCAACGGAAATTGCTTTTTCTGTGGTTCTAAGTTGTAACTATCTAATTCTTATTGCTAGAAGTTTGATGCTGCAATGGTCTATTTAGAGAGAGAGAGCTATTGTTAAACCCTCAATCATTTTTAATTTGGGGTTGCACTAGAGAAAAATGTTGTAACTGAGAACCATGGTTAAACCCTTAGCCCTGGAGGAATTAATGAGGGTCCTTAAATTTGATTTTGGTGAATCTTCTTAGTTATTTTAGTAGGTCTGCAGTCACGGCTATTTAACTATACTAGATTTCTGCATTTGAACAATGATGGGTGCTCTTGTTTTATTGTGCAGACTTCACCTACATGCCGAAGGCTGTATAAATTTTGAATGAAATTGACATCTGATCATGTTTGATGACTGAATATCACAGACTACATTTCTGAAAGATAGCTTGAGGCTGATATTTTAGACAGGAGCAAGAATTATGTCACCTTTTCATTTATCCTTAGTTTATCTTGGATGATGAGTGGGGAAATATTTCCGTTGCACCACAGATCACGTGGGACACCCAAACCTTACATCAGTTGTATGTGATCAGCGACGAACTTCAGGTTTATGCTTTCACGTTCGGTCCATTAGTAATCCTTTATCATTAGTTTGTTGGATACCACTATGGCTATGTTAGCTATCAACAACTGGTGGCAGGGAAAACATAAAAGTGGCTGCATATTTTGATCAATGAGTTTTAGCATCCAGTTCCGAATGAGTCATTGATATTCTTAAATAGGTTAAAGATCCTTATAATCAATCCTACGTTACAAAGAAGAATTCTTAGAGGTGGCTCAAGCTTTTGCATCAAGTGGCTGCACATTTAGGGTTTCTGACGATAAATTGCTGCATTAGCTTTTGGGTGACCCATGATTTTTTTGTCAATAAAAACCAACAATGAAGAATTTCTTAGAGGTGGTTCAAGCTCCACAGCTTAAGTAAGATGCATAGTAGTATGTTTAATGTTGGTCACTGTAAACGAGTACTCTACTTCATGGATGATGTGTTCCTTTTATTTTCTTGTGTAAACATCTGCTACCATGAGTAGAATAAATTGTTGCAAACTCTTCTCCAATTAGTGTAGAGAAAGGAACATGCAATATGTTTGCATCTAAAACTAGTTTAGCACCATCTTGCTTCTTTACCCTTTTACATGTCAAATGGAACTAAGCAAGTGGAAATGAAGTAAGTGAAATTAGTTGGTTTTCTTTTGTTATTTCTGACTGTAGTTGACCTGAAAAGAGGATAACAGTTTGATTTGCATTCCCTGGAATCGTGGTGCAGAATTGTGAGCTCCTAGTCCCAGTAGGTTCTTTTACTGATTAAACATCCCTTTGTGGATATCTGAAGTGCTTCCCAAACTCATTGTTGTCTGTAAAATAAGCTCTAAGTTCTCCATGTCCTGATACAAAAACTCTTTTAGAATTGAGTCACCTCATTTTATAGTCATATATAGGCGTAATGCCATAACTTATGGGGTTGACACATTACCACTGCAGGCAGCCAAAGAATTCGAGGCAGAACTGACGAAGGACAGCCAGCCTCCTGCAGAGGTGTCTAATGAGAAGATTACGGCAGTCAGTGAAGAAGAGAAGCAAGAGGATAAAGTCCCCAGCGCAAATGGAAGTACTTGAGACTTTGCGCCTTTGTTTGTTGTGCTTGGCAGTTTGTTGTAGTTGCTAATTCCCTCATGTTGTACGACACACTTGTTTAGATATAAATAGCTGTGTTTGAGTATTTCATCAATAAACCTCGCATTGCTAAAGAAGATTATTAGCCAAATCTTGAGTTTCAAATTGGATGAGTTATGTTCAGTTTTTTACCACAGGAATTCTGTTTTTTCATGTACAAGATGTGCTCGATTTGTGCTTATGTTTTTTTATTACGTTTTTTTTATCGGAATAATTTCGGTGAAATTTTAGTACAAAATATACGTCGGAATTATATTGAGGGAAAGCTTATATTTCTCGAAATATTATGATACCTACTGTTCAAATGTTCTAAATAAAATTATTTGAAGAGAATTAACTCTGAGTTGTCTAATAGCAATTTATGAGGTAAGGTGCAAGCAATGTTAAGGACTTGAAGAAAGATTCAACAAATCTTAAATATTTTGAACGAATACTTTTAGGCCTTTGGCCAACTAAAATTCGTCAAAAGTAACATAATTCTCAATTGCGTTATTGTTTTTGCTAGTGGGCCGTATTTATATGTACAAACAATAAATACTTTTTCATAATTTTTCATTTTTTTGGGGAGAAGGGGATCTATGGACAGGACCTCTTACTGTTTGGATATCTCCGAAAGGACTGTAATTTGGTTTTAGAAGTTCCGAAACAATTACATTCCTTTATGCATGAGAGTTGAGAGACCGCAAAGTTTTGGCATAAAACCTTTATCTTTCGAATTAAGTGATGGATTTATTGGGTGCGTGTGTTGGCCTGGTGGTAGAGTGGTTAATGTCCGGAATTGAAAGTGCAAGGTTCAGTCTCACCTTGACGCGACCTTTAATGTATTAAATTGACCAAAAAAGTGATGGATTTATTTTGGTAAAATACTTTCCTGCACTTTTGTATATAAATTGAAACATATCATATTGACCGAGTATTTTATATAATTATGATCGAGACATATTATTCGAGGATTAAAATTTTATAAAAAATTCGCACCACTATCTTTTTAGTCGAATTTTCTACCACTATTTTTCAGTCGAATTTCCCACCACTAATTTCTCCCTCATATTTTTTTTCCATATATATATCAAGTCCTTTTCCATCCATGTTCCAACAAAAGTCTGTTTCATATAAGGGGTCTTGAAATACTCTTTTCGTTTTCAAATTGTTTAATTTGTGGATAGCATAAGGGAGCATCGTCAATTGTCATTGTCACTCAGATATGAGTTTATCTTGTTTATTTGTTCATTTTCTAACTCACATAGTTAATAATTAGCACTACATGCATTTTGTGTAGGACTGGTGCTAACACTTATCACGGAAGAAATGACTCACTAAGTCAAGATGACTAACTAATCTAAATCACTAACTAATACTAATATGAACTAACTAATACTAATATAATATAATATAATATAATATAATAGTCGTATAACACCCACCACATCTATTTCAAAATTTCCAAAAGTATTGTATACACTATTTTAATCTAAAGTTAGGTTTATCAAAGTTAAAGAGGAGCACTAATAGTTATTTACTAATGGCTTATGCAAAGCATACAAACCCAAATGAAAAGATGACACTTATTTGCAACCAGAATTCTAAAAGGAACGCAGTTTTGGCTTGTCGTACACAGGAAGCCATTTGTTTATGGCCTTTTTTGGGTTAATTTATCTATATATTGCATTGGAATTATGATTTGGATTTTGTTTCTCTTGTCATTTCAACTTGAGGGACTGAAGGAGTTGGGTATTTTTAGCAAAACCTTGGCAAACCAATTTTTGGCCACAACTTCGACTAAGGGTGTGTATTGGTCGGTTGGTTCGACCATCAACCGAAATTTTTCAAACCAAGAAACGAACTGAATGAATTTTTTTGAACCGAACCGAACAGATTTATAATTTCGGATCGATCGAAAACCAAACCAAAAAAACCAATCGGTTTCGGTCGGATCGAACCGACCGAAGTATATATTATATATATATTTTTTTCTAAATAAATATATTTTATCCTAATTATTTAATTAAGATATTAATTAATTATTATATAAATATATAAAAATAATAATTTCGGTTACTGCGAACCTAAAATGTAAAACTGAAAATCGAACCGAAAATCGATTTTCTCAAAAACCAAACCGAACCGATCGAAAAGTATCGATTCGATTGATTTTTTCGGTTCAGTTCGATTGATGCACACCCATAACTTTGACAAATTATTTTTTTATAGCAAATTTAACAACCGTTTCGGTAGTCGACTGTCGAGTTGCCAACATTTTGATGATGTGCAATTATAGAGTTGTTTACGAGTTTGTTTGTAGTAAAACCATCTTTGCTCCAAAATGAGAATTGTCCTTTTGGGAGCCTTACACTTAAGTCTAATGAGAATGTGAGAATAAATCATATTGATTCAATGATTAAGTCATCTTATTATACTTAATGTTGTTAAACATGTTTATATTTCATATTCAATTTGCATGTGTATAAAATTGCATCATTTTCTAGTTACTCCGATTTTCCAATGTCTCCAAAATAATTGATTAATTTATCCTTCTTGTATGTGAAAACAAATCTAATTTAAATTAGTACTTACCGGATTTCACACAAATATTTGACTAGTTAATCAGACATGTAAAGATTGAGAAATTTTTCTACCCATTTTTATAAACAATAGGTTAAAAATACCATTTTCCATAAGAATATGTATGTAGAATATACTTAAGTTTATTAATATATCTCTAATATCATGTTCATCTTACAACTTTTCAGTAAAATATTCTCACACAATTGAGTGGGATTCGACAAGTCACTGAGAATAAATATTATTTTATCAATTAATAAAGATATTTAAAAATTATGTCATGATGGATTTGATCAGAGATCATTAGCTTTATACATTAACCATTCTAAACTTTATACATTAATCATTCTACTATTATGTCAATACACGTACACAAGAATTATTGAATGAAAAACATTTACAAAATGAGAATAGATATTTGTTGACGTGTGATGGTTCTTTCTCGTTTATGAATTTAATGCTACAAACAAAAAAAATGTGAAACTCGACAAACCATTGGGAAGGGAGATTTGTTAATTAAATCATAAGAATTCTTCTCATTTCTGAATTTAATGCTGCTAACAAAAAAAATATGGAACCCGACCAATTATTTAATTTTGGAAACTGCTGGGTAATTTTCCAATTTATTCCCCCCCAAAAAAATGTTGTAAATTATAAGCGGTAAAATTTTCGCCCCCCACCAACAACTTCTCAGAAATCAAAAAGAAAATCCTATCGAGAAATTTTAGAGACGAAAATCTGGACTGGAAATTTTCGAAGGGGAAATCCGCTTGAAAAATTACTGTAACATGCTGTATTTAAAAGATGAAAAAAGAAAAACAAAAAAAAAGACGAAAAAGAGAAGTGGAAGTATGCAGCGGTATTCAAAGGAACAAAATAAGTGATAGGATACGGTACCATTCATTGCGCCAAAGATGGACCCAATATAAATGGGCTCAACATTAAGCTCGCCTTGTGAATTCGGTCCAAGAAGACTCTCGACCAACTACAACTCTAATCGTACTTGGAGGCGTAGAAGATTCGGATACATATCTAAAAGAATCCTATGAGAGAAGACTTTGTAGTAGAGCGGACTCTATTGAATCAGTCAAACTCAATTTGAATCAGTGGAACTCAACTTGATGGTATATAAATAGAGGCTAGAATAGAAGAGTGAGGGACATCTACTACGAGATCGATCTACACCGATCTACACTCCTTGTAATCGCTTCTTACACTCTCAATACACATACTCTCTCTCGTCCCGTGGACGTAGATCTAATTCAAAGATCGAACCACGTTAATCCTCGTGTTCATCGTGCATTTATTTCCTAACGAAATTAAGATCGATCACCGACGCCCGTGGGAAAGGAGGGTTGGAGCCGCTCGGGCGAGGTGGCCGAGGTGGTGAAGTCCAGCGAGGAAGTCGCTTCCCAAGTCCAGGAGGGGCAAGTTGGGCTGGGACCGAGGGCTAAGTTTCCGGAGGGTCGGTTGATCCTTCTTTCTCTCCCTTTTTAGACCAACTTGTAAATGTACATATTTTGTTGTCGACTTTGCCTTAAAGGCCTTAATAAAATTGTTGTTTATCGAAGAGACTTGCCCTTCATGTTTTTTCTTTGTTCGATCCGCTCACGAAATGCCCGATGCTTGCCTGGTTAAATCACATTGAAGTTTTGACGGGCTCTTGAATCAAAGAGATCGAACTCCTCCGCTGAGGGAACAGCTAGACCATGTGCGTGCAGAGGCCGTCTGAGTTTAGGTCGCCCAGAGAGCCGTGACGAGCTTGTGCTCGCCTCTTGGAGTTGGAGGAAGTTCGAGATTGCCTGGCGAGGCTAGAACGATGGTGAAGAGCACTCGAGTCTGAGGAAGTCATCCACAGTGGTGGGATGACCATTCCCGAGGTCGGCTAAGGTTATTGAGGCGGCGCTTTCGCAGGCGAGGAAATGCAGTGAGTACGGCAAGAAATCTGGCGGTTACTTGGCGGTTCGCGAATTGAAAAGAATCGGAGGCATATATAAGATCGTCATTGCCGCCAACCACAAACAAGAACTGCTTCAACCGGACGCAGAGGCCTCTTATTATGCCGGGCTCGCCGCCAGACTACATTCTGTCCGGATTTTGAAGATCCGAGTGGCGAGCTCAAGAGAGACGTGCTATAGCCCAAGAGAGACGTGGATCCTCAGGGCCAAGTCGGGCGTCATCAGTGGCGAGGTCGATCTAGCGGAGGCTGCGTCGTCGAGTGGCCGAGGTCGATCTGGCGGGGCTCATAGCGTAGATCGAGGCGAGGTGAGGTAGGATTAGTATAGATGCTCTGTTGAATCCCGATTTTGCTAGGGATTGGCTCGCCTTTTCCGGCCTCTGGACCTCTTCATCCTCGTGATGTACAAGCGTATACTTTGAAATAAAAATTATTTTTGCTTTATGTTAACTCTTCGAGAGCACCGCCTTTAATTACCGTAACGATAAGAAGGTGGGTCGTCCTTGTTTGGGTGAAGGTAGCTCGTCTCTGCCATAAACAAAGGTGGTTTGTCTTCGTATGAAGGTATCCGTCCTCGAAATAAACGAAGGTATCCGTCCTCGTACGAAGCTTCCTCGAAATAAACGAGGGTAGTTCTTCCTCGTACGAAGGTATCCATCCTCGAAATAAACGAAGGTATCCGTCCTCGTACGAAGCTTCCTCGAAATAAACGAGGGTAATTCGTCCTCGTACGAAGGTATCCGTCCTTGAAATAAACGAAGGTATCCGTCCTCGTACGAAGGTATGGGTTCCTGTTTTGCCAAGTTTTATCGGGAGGGGTGGTCCCCTTACGCGCGTTTGAAGTTCGTCTTCATATTAAACGAAGGTAGTCTGTCCTCCGTCGAGGGTATAGTCCGTCCTCCGAAGAGGGTATAGTAATTTTTAGAAGAGTTATATGCATAAGTGACAAATGAGAACATGCAAGACAAAAATAGATAGAGAAAAGAAAAGATTTTTATTAATAAAAGATAACGGAACAAGACGACAAGACACGGACTTGACCTAACAGGACTCAAAGACGAACAAGACTCAACTTTTGACACTTATGCAAAATATCTCTTCAAATGAATGATGTGCCATGTGTTGGGTATTTGCTCACCGGTCGAATGGGCGACTTATAGGCCCTTTTCCGAGAACTTCTTCGACCCGTGAAGGTTCTTCCCATGTGGCTTCGGTTTGTCGAGCTTTGCGGCTTTATCGACTTCATTATTTGAACACGAGGTCGCCCACTCGGGCGTCGGAACTTGACACACTAGTTGTAATACCGAGCTACTTGTTGCTTGTACCGAGCTTCCTTGATGTAGGCGAGGTCTCTCTTTTCTTCGAGTAGATCTAGATTAGTTCGTAGATTTTCCCCATTTGCTTCGGCGGAGAGGTGAATGGTGCGGGGGCTCGGTATTCCGATCTCCGCAGGATCACCGCTCGGTTCCATACACCGGGCATGTAGGCGTTTCTCCGTTAAATCGTCCGAGGTGTTGTTCGGTATGACCATAAGACTTGCGGTAAATTCTCTACCCAAAGACCCTTAGCTCGGTCAAGAGGCGGGTTTGAGACCCTTCACGATCGTCTGTTGGTGACATCGGTCTGACCATTTGCTTGAGGATGGGCCACCGAGGTGAACTTTTGTTGGATCCAAGCTCTTGACACGGTCTTTGAATATCTTATTAGTGGTGCGTCCCATTATCCGAAAGAAGGATATGAGGATGCCGAATCGACACACTATGTTCTTCCAGACGAAGTTGAGGGCGTTTTTGCATGTGATCTTTGCCAAGGGCTCAGAGGTGAAAGCATTAAAAGACTTGACAGACAACGCTCGTCAGTGAAGCCGATCCAAAGACTTCGCATATTTGTTGGGAAAATCTAGGTTTATCCTCGCCCGAGGATCTATCTTGGATGTTTAATTCACTATACGCTGATTATATACCCAGCATGCACCTATATAATTAATTGCAACACGTTGGGGTTTTCGTGTTTACCTTTGAATCTGCCGGCGGAACGGATCGAGACTCGTGCTGACCTTCTTTGAATCTGCCGAGGCGGAATGGATCGAGACTCGTGCTTTGACCTTCCGGACTGTATCCGGTTGCTCAATCTCCAACGTCGAGTAAGGACGATCTATGGAGAATGCTTCGGAAAAATCACCCTTTATCATCTCTACACTTTTTGAAAATTCTCTTCCAAGAACAATGGGAGTCTCGAAAATTATGATGATGATTATTAATCATTGACCTAGATTTAATCTCTTACCTCATATTTATAATGCACTACCTTAATCCCATAAGAAAATTACCATAATCCCATATGGAAATTACCATAATCCCATATGGAAAGGATTATTACCATAATCCTATATGGAAAGGATCTATGCATATCCCATAAATATAATTATATCCTTGTAGGATAAAGAGAATCAATTCCTTGCCATGTAGAGAAAGTAGGCGCCTATTTTCCTTCAAGGCTACGGGCCTGGATGGGCCAGCCCAGGGATCAAATGCAAGGAATAAAGATGGGCCTCAAATAAATTAATTATCTTATGTTCACCCGAACATAAATTAATTTATAAACATTTATTCATGCCACTAGAGAATAAATCTTGACTTACCCCTTTATTACGAAGTTGAGTCGGGCTTGCACTTAGACATTACGAATCCCGTATTTAAGATATCGAACGTCCATTAATTATTTAGAGCATTACATTGCTTAAAATAATTAATATCTTTAATTCATAAGTAGTACCACTCAACCTTATTATTGTACTTGAGCTAACTCAACCGGGGTTTAGTACAATAAACCTTTGAGCTCCTTAAGGGACGCCATCATCCTAAACGGATACGGTGACTCGTCTACAGATAACTAGCATGACACACAAGCACCGCCACCACCCAAGACGCGGAGAATATTGGGTTAGAACATATAACCCTCACCCATAACAAGTCAAAGTGATGGTCAAGAACTCATACTCACCTAATACCTTATCGAGGTTTAGATCATCGTAAGTCACCGAGATCTTGGTTCTTCACGACGGTCGATAGAAGAACACATCTCACCGTGATCCTTCAATACGTGCGAGGCGTGCCAAAGATAGACAAGCAACCAAGTCAAGTCACTTCTTATCTATACATGACTATTCCGACAACTCGTCCTCAAGTTGTCTCGGTGTGAAACTTTTATATCTCATTAAGCGACCAATCATACGGACTTACGTGATCTTCTACACCGTATGATCTAACTTATATATGAGATAAGGGGACACGGATATATGCAATCAAGTATTCAATTCGGATAGAGATTGTAATAGTGGTAACAGAAACATGTATACAAGCTCAACCAAACCGCTTTCAAGATACAATCCAACAATCTCCCTTATAATAAAGCAAACTTTTAGTATACAATGTGTCTCTCTACTAGCTATTACAAACAAAACAATCACTTTGCTTCACCCACTTATACAAAAGTTTCCTTTCTAAGTGGGTGCCATCATGCGCAATCAAGTCCTCTAACGCGTCCGACGTAGACTTTTTGCGGCGGGTTTTTCGTGAATGGATCCGCTAGGTTATCCGTCAGATCAATCTTTGCAATCAAGACGTCCCTCGCCTAACGATTTCTCGTATGACATGGTACTTTCTCTCTATGTGTTTGCTTGCTTGTGGATCCGTGGTTCCTTCGAGTTTGCCATTGCACCGAAAGTTATCACAAGAAACCATGATACTCATGGGCAAACCAGTACCACATCTAGATCCATGAGGTAGTTCTTGAACCATACACCTCCTTAGCGACCTCGTCGCGGCTACATATTCGGCTTCCATGGTAGAGTCCGCAATGCATCGCTTTGCACTCCGCCAGATACGGTTCCACCTCCCAAGGTAAACACATAGCCGAGGTAGACTTTTTCTCATCACGGTCGATTGAAACCAGTCCGAATAACCCAAAGACATTAGACTATCCGCATGGTAAACCGACTATAATCTCGAGTCCTTTCGGTGCCTTAATATATGTTTTACCGCGATCCAATGAGCTTGTCGTGGTTAGGCGATATCTAGCCACTATGCCTACCATGATAGCGATATCGGGCCTCGTGCATAGCATTGCATGCATGAGACTTCCTACGCGAAACGTAGGAAACTTGTCTCATTCCTCTATCTTCTTTGTCATAGGTGATCGCCTTTAGATAAAGGAACGCCATGTCGAAAGGTAGCAATCCTTTCTTGACGGTCCGCATACTAAAACGAGTAATCACAAGATCAATGTAAAGCGCTGAGATAAGCTCAGCGTTTTCCTCTTGCGATCTCGGTAAACCTTGATCCCAAGAATGTACGCTGCATCTCCTAAGTCTTTCATTTGAAACTAATCGGATAACCAACTCTTTCGTCGATAACAACTTCACATTGTTGCGAATAGAAGAATGTCATCTCGTAAAGTGCAAGAAATACCACATTACCGTTGACATCTAAGCGATACACACAACTCTCGCTAGGCAACTGGTAAATCCATGGGACTTTACCACCTCGCCCAAACATAAGTTCCATGATCTTGTATCATTGTCTTGATCGTCAGACGTCCATGGGTCGATTATTACGTTCGTTTTACGGGACTAAACCAAGATTCACCCACTAACATAAATCGCTCGGGTTGACGAACAACCTCCCACTCACGACGAGGCACTACGAGCACAATGGCAGCGGTGGGTGCGATAACTTGTGGTTCTCATCTTGCACAATTCTTTGGTGGGGTACCACATGCGGTCGGTATCTCTAGTGGAACTCGACCCACTTCAATTTCTTGAAGTATCCGTGTCGATCCTCCCACTAGACTCTACATCTCGTACCTTTGGTCTAATCGGTGGTGGAATATGATCATCTTCTAATTCTTGAAGAATGATTTCAACTTTGGATTTATGATTTTTCATGTAGTCTTCTTCTAAGAATCGGGCATTAGTGCTAATAATGACCTTATGATCCTTAGGACTATAGAATAAACCACCTTTCGTTCCTCTAGGATAGCCAATAAACAACCTTGCGTCGGATCTAGCCTCCAACTTGTCGACCTTCTTGTTCAAAGACATGTGCCGGATCGTCCCATATCCTTATGTGGTTTAAACTCTGGCCATGCGCCCAAACCACAACTCGAAAGGGGTCTCTTCGACTGACTTGGATGGTACTAGATTTAACAAGTATGCCGCCGTTTCTAAGGTATACCCCCATAACGAAATAGTCAAAGTTGCATAACTCATCATTGATCTAACCATTTCCAAAAGAGTCCTATTTCTTCGCTCGACACACCATTTGGTGTGCCGGTGAAGTCTTGTACCGGGAGGTAATCCCACACTTCACTAGATAGTCCATGAACTCGTTGTTGAGGTATTCGCCACCGCGATCGTAACGCATGATGACTTGATACTCTTACCTAGCTTCGTCTCCACTTCCGCCTAAAATTCTTTGAATTTCTCAAAGCATTCGGACTTTGCGGTGAAGCGGTATACGTATCCATACCTTGAGTAATCGTCGATGAAAGTGACAAAATACTGCGTACCCTCCACGAGCTTGTGTGGACATCCGTCACAGTCGAATGGACTAGCTCTAACATTTCTTTGGCTCTATGACCCTTCGCTTTGAAGGGTGCCGTTAACATCTTACCTTCTATATGAGATTCGCGGATCGGGGCAGATAACCGTGAGATTACCCAACGCTCCATTCTTAGCCGTCTTTGGATCCTATTTAGATTGATGTGACCTAATCTAAGATGCCGAGAGAAAGAGGTGTCATCTTGCTAAGAAAACTTTCTCTTTTAAGGTTTTGATGTAGATGCAACATAGTTATAGGTATTATGTATGCGCGAAATAGTATAAAGCGAATTATATAATGTGCTACAGATAACCGTCATTTCTTATGATAGAAACACCACTATCAAAAACAAATGAATATCCATGAATAAACAATTTCGAAACAGAAACAAGGTTCCGACGAAAATCCGGCACATATAAAACGTCTTTTAAAACTAAAACTATTTTCTCAAAACATAAAGTAACATCTCCGACTGCAACGGCCTCGACTTTCGCCGCGTTGCCCATGGAGATCGTTATCTCGCCATCATTCAGCTCCCTTGTCTGCAGGAACCCCTGCAAGGTGTAACAAACATGATCGATCAGACCGTGTTCACTACCCAAGAATGGGTAGAACAAGTCGCTAAACATGTTTCGTTACTAAAGCAAATGGCGTACCTAGAGCCTCGAGCTTGGGGCACTTAGCTTCCAATGCCCGCCTCACCGCACTTGAAGCATTTGCCCTTCTCCTTGGCTTTTTCAAACCACCGGTAGAGCCCTTTGTAGACATCTCTCTCTTTTCTTTAGCCTTAGCATCTCTTGAATTCCACTTTTCCTTTTCATCTTTCGATAAAGCGGTGGTTTTCTTTGAGGTGCGTACTAAAGATCACAGCACCTTGCCCATTTTGCGTTCTTGGTTACTAGATCCTCTTGCAATGAATCTAGAGTATAACTCTTATCATAAAGGACGCTTTATAACGAAGTCATCAAAGACTTGGGCAAAGTGTTGAGGATCATATCGATTCGACTACGTCATCAATATATCCTCCAACCAATTCGAGCTCTCCAAGAGATTAATCATTTGCTTTACATGGTTATGCACCGAATCGCTTTCCTTCATTGAACTTGACATTATTGATTTTGTCAAATTATGACAAGCGATTCTGTCCGACTCCTCATACAATTTCATAAGACTTAGCCATATCGTGGTTGCATCTTCCATCTCTTGATGCTGGAGTTGCAGGGACTCGCACATGGTGACCAAAAGAAGGCACTTTGCCATTCTATTTGATTTGTCCCATTTCTCGTGCTCCTTGCGCTCCTCATCAGTAGATGAATTGTCTAGAGGCTTGGGACGGGGTGTAGTGAGTACAAATAGATTTTCTTCATGAGAAGAACATTCTCAATGTTTCGCTTCCACTCGATAAAATTTGGACCAGATAAGGGTTTTGTGCGAGCATATTGATAATCGGTGTAAGAGACATATCCGAAATCGATAAAGTAAACACATAAGCATACGATCGCACATAATTGTAACAATAATATTGTAACCTTTTGATAAAACAATATTAATTGAAACCTCCAATCGCCCAAGGAATCCCATATGCAAGCCACGCGTGTGGGCGTTTACATGAACCCCCGACCGCACTAAAATATACCTTTTAGTCGTTTAATTTCAATCCATGTCAACTTATCCTTATGACAAATGAAATTAACGATTGGACCTTTCTAGACCACATCACTATCGCAAGAAGGATTTGGCGGAAGTTGTACTTGAGGTGATGTCTAAGCAATGACCACAATTTTAATGAGAAATGAATTCTTAGAATTCGCATACTCACTCGGACCATACCGCTTCCAATTCAAATTCTTTTGTTATCTCATTTTATATCTATCTCTAGAGAACTTATGAAAATCGCACATGCAAGCCAGCGTGTGGGCGTTTACATGAAACTCCCACTTCTCAATAGATTTAAAATGTTTTATTTAGAAATCTCATCTAACAAACTTATGATAAGCAGTGCAAGCAAGCCACGCGTGTGGGCGTTTACTCAGCATCGTCTCACTTTGTTTAGAGATCAAAAAGTGGAGGTCTTGACATTTTAATTTTAAAAATTAATTTGTCGGGTTGCTTGCTTAGTCTTTTTGTTCAAAAGGTTTGTCCATGCGAGATCACGTAATCTAGCATGCTTTTCTATAGAACTCAACATGTAAAACATGCTCATGTAATTCTAAAATATGCTTGAAAACGCGATAAACCTAGCATGCTTACTATGCGCACTCAATTCGAAAAACACTTAAAGGTTTGTCAACGTAATTTAAACATACATAGCATGCTATCTGATAATTTAAATATCCACGACATGCAATGAGCGATAAAAATAAAATAAAACGTTCATCGTGGCTCACTCGTGGAATCGCACTTTCCGCCTAATCTATTACATAGAATTGCAAAGCATGATCTTTATAATCTTCAAACGGGCCTCGCGTGCACCCGCACCGGACCGGATTCAAAACGGGCCTCGCTTGCGGGCACGGATCGGACTCGTCAAAACAGATTCGGTGGAAAACGGATCCGGCTCGGCCCGTCATGCGGAGCGTCCACGAGCGCCGTGCACGCCTGCGTGCCGCCGCTCGCCGCCGGCGACCCGCTTTTTCCGCTGTCTCGATCGGCCGCTTTCGTCTTCATTTTACTTTTACGGATAAGATTTACGTAAAAATAAATATAATCTAACCACGGATTTTCTCGTGGTGAAAACAAAACCGATAAAATAAAACCGAGCCACGATGAGCGATGATCCAACAAATAATATATAGCGCACGTAATAATCAAGCGTGAATTAATCCAACAGAGCCAAGATTACGATCCGTGCTCGATACCAAGTGTTGGGAAAATCTAGGTTTAGCCCCGCCCGAGGATCTATCTTGGATGTTTAATTCACCATATATTGATTATATACCTAGCATGCACCTATATAATTAATTGCAACACGTTGGGGTTTTCTCGTGTTTACCTTTGAACTGCCGGCGGAATGGATCGAGACTCGTGCTTTGACCTTCTTCAACTGCCGAGGCGAAATGGATCGAGACTCGTGCTTTGACCTTCCGGATCAGATCCCGGTTGCCCAATCTCCAACGTCGAGTGAGGACGATCTATGGAGAATGCTTGGAAAATCACCCTTTATCCTCTCTACACTTTTTGAAAATTCTCTTCCAAGAACAATGGGAGTCTCGAAAATTATGATGATGATTATTAATCATTGACCTAGATTTAATCTCTTACCTCATATTTATAATGCACTACCTTAATCCCATAGGAAATTACCATAATACCATATGGAAATTACCATAATCTCATATGGAAATTACCATAATCCCATATGAAAATTACCATAATCCTATATGGAAAGGATTATTACCATAATCCTATATGGAAAGGATCTATGCATATCCCATAAATATAATTATATCCTCAGTAGGATAAAGAGAATCAAATCCTTGCCATGTAGAGAAAGTAGGCGCTATTTTCCTTCCAAGCTACAGTCTGGATGGGCCGACCAGGGATCAAATGCGAGGAATAAAGATGGGCCTCAAATAAATTAATTATCTTATGTTCATTGAACATAAATTAATTTATAAACATTTATTCATGCCACTAGAGAATAAATCGACTTACCCTTTATTACCGAAGTTGAGTCGGGCTTGCACTTAGACATTACGAATCCCGTATTTAAGATATCGAGCGTCCATTAATTATTTAGAGCATTACATCGCTTAAAATAATTAATATCTTTAATTCCTTAAGTAGTACCACTCAACCTTATTATTGTACTTGAGCTAACTCAACTTGCGTGATTTAGTACAATAAACCTTTTGAACTCCTTAAGGGGACGTCATCATCCTAAACGGATACGGTGACTCGTCTGAGATAACTAGCATGACACACAAGCACCGCCACCACCCAAGATGCGGAGAATATTGGGTTAGAACATATAACCCTCGCCCATAACAAGTCAAAGTGATGGCCAGCAACTCATACTCACCTAATACCTTATCGAGGTTTAGATCATCGTAAGTCACCGAGATCTTGGTTCTTCACGACGGTCGATAGAAGAACACATCTCATCGTGATCCATCAATACGTCCGGACGCACAAAGACAGACAAGCAACCAAGTCAAGTCACTTATCTATACCGCGACTATACCGACAACTCGTCCTCAAGTTGTCTCGGTGTGAAACTTTTATATCTCATTAAGCTCGACCAATCATACGGACTTTCGTGATCTTCTACACAATCGTATGATCTAACTTATATATGAGATAAGGGACACGTATATATGCAATCAAGTATTCAATTCGAGATAGGAGATTGTAATAGTGGTAACAGGAAACATTGTATACAAGCTCAACCAAACCGCCAAGATACAAATCCAACAAACGCCTCGTCGGTGAAGCCCAAAGACCTCGGCACGCCTCCGTCGGTGAAGCCGGGCCAAAAACCTCGGCATAACGCCTCGTCGGTGAAGTTATTTCAAAGACCTCGGCATAACGCCGACGGTGAAAGCCTAAAGACCTCGGCATAACGCTCGTCGGTGAAGCCGGCGAAGACCTTGGCATAATGCCTCGTCGGTGAAGTCACCAAAGACCTGGGATAACGCCTCGTCGGTGAAGCCGGCCAAAGACTTGGCATAACGCCCGTCGGTGAAGCCACTCAAAGACCTCGGCATAACGCCTCGACGGTGAAAGCCGGCCAAAGACCTCGGCATAACGCCTCGTCGGTGAAGCGGTCGAAGACTCGCATAACGCCTCGTCGGTGAAGCCACCAAAGACTTCGGCATAACGCCCGTCGGTGAAGCCACCAAAAGACTCGGCATAACACCTCGTGCGGTGAAGTCGAGCACCAAGACTTGCAAACGCCCGGCAAGATATACAAACAAGAAGACATGACCTCGCAGACGCCTCTCTGAGCAAAACCGGCGACATACGACTTGGCGAACGCCTCGGCGGTAAGCGACATTCAACTTCGGCAGATCAGACGCGCCTCCACCTCACTGGACTATGAATTCGGTGAGGCGACGTCAACCACCGTTCCCCCCTCCATCACGACCTCACTTCTACGTCTTTTGGGGGATATGATAGGATACGGCCCAACTACTAGGCCCAAGCATCAGGCCCAATATAAATGGGCCCCGACATTAAGCTCGGCCCTTGTGAGTTCGGCCCAAGAAGACTCCTCGACCAACTACAACTCTAATCGCACTTGGAGACGTAGAAGATTCGGATGCATATCTAAAAGAATCCTTATGAGAGAAGACTTTGTAGTAGAGCCAAACTCTATTTGAATCAGAGTCAAACTCAATTTGAATCAGAGTGGAACTCAATTTGATGGTATATAAATAGAGGCTATAATAGAAGAGAGAGGGGACATCTACTCTGAGATCTGATCTACACTGATCTACACTCCTTGTAATCGCTTCTTACACTCTCAATACACATACTCTCTCTCTTGCCCCGTGGACGTAGATCTAATTCAAAGATCGAACCATGTTAATCCCTCGTGTTCATCGTGCATTTATTTCCCTAACGAAATTAAGATCGATCACTTGTGATAGGATACGGCCCAACTACCGGGCCCAAGCAACATGCCCAATACAAGTAAGCCTGACATCAAGCTCGGCCCAGGAAAGTTCGACCCAAGAGGACTCCTAAATCAATGTGAACGCAGAAGATTCGACCATATATAAAAGAATCCTAATTTGAAGAGAGATAGGAGGAAGATCCGATCCTAGAGGAAATCTCGGATTAAGGATCTAGGTCAATATATTTGTGTATAAATAGAGGCTAGATTGGACGAGAAAGATCATCTACACTTTTTGTAATCGCTCCTCACATTATCAATATACGAATACTCTCTCTCCCCGTGGATGTAGATCTTATTCATAGATCGAACCACGTAAATCTCTGGTGTTCTTACGTGCATTTAATCCCCTTTACGAAAATAAGATCGATCACTGGCGCCGTCTGTGGGAAACAAAATTTTGTGTTTTCGATATTTTTCTCGGGTAATAATGAGAACGACGATGAATACAAGAAATCTTACATCCAGAGCCGCTGCCGGCAACAATAGCAACAACGGCGGCAGGACGTGCCGAGCCCGGAAGAAATCGAAGAGAAAGGAGACCTCGCCTATATTAGAGAAGCTCGGTACAAAGTAGCTCGGTATTATAACCAACGTGCCAAATTCGATAGTTCAAGTAGGCGACCTCGCACTCGGAGTTGAGGTACTTTGTTACGTCGTTTTCATTAATAAAATCTTTTCTTTACGTGCTTGGAGTCGAGTCTTGATATTTCATTTGTCACTTATGCATGTTGCATCTCCGCCATAATATACTATACCCACTACGGAGGACGAACTATACCCTCCAAGGAGGATGAACAATACCCTATTCGGAGGACGAAATACCCTCGACGGAGGACAGACTACCTTCGTTTAATACGGGACGAACTCAAGCGCGTGAGGGACCACCCCTAGCGATAAAACTTGCGAATAAGGAACCTATACCTCCGTTTATTTCGGGAAGAGGACCACCGAGCGATAAAACTTGCCAAAAAAGGAACCTATAACTCAATTCATTTCGGGGAAAAGGGGACCACCCCTAGCAATATTTCTTGCCAAAAAAGGAACCTATACCTTCGTTTATTTCGAGGAAAAGGGACCACCCCAGCAATATTTCTTGCCAAAAAGGAACCTATACCTTCGTTTATTTCGAGGAAGAGGACCACCCTAGCAATATTTCTTGCCAAATAAGGAACCCATACCTCGTTTATTTCGAGGATGAATTACCTTCGCTTAATACGAAAACGAACTACCTTCGTTTATTTCGAGGATGATTACCTTCGTTTAATACGAGGTCGACCTCGCCGCCACCTCGGTCTCTCCCGACATGGCCGCCCCGCAGCCTCGCCGCCTCACCGTCTCGACCTCCGCAGCCTCGCCTCGCCTTAGCCGCCTCGGCCATGGCCGTCTCGTCTCGGCCTTCCGCAGGCCGACCTCGCCTCGGCATTCGTCGCCTCCACCTCAGCCTTCCGCAGGCCGACCTCGGCATTCATCGCCTCTGCCTTGGTCTTCCGCAGGCCGACCTCAGCATTCTTCGCCTCCGCCTCGGCCTTCCGCAGGCCTCACCTCGGCCCTCCGCAGGTCGACTTCGCCTCGGCCTTCGCCACCTTAGCCTTCGCCGCCTCGGCCGTCGTCAGAGCCCCGACCTCCCTTCTTCGCGCATCCCGAGCCTTCGCCCGCACGACGTTACATATTCGACTTCGCAAGGCGACGCGTATTCGACTTGGCCAATGGGCGGCGACATTCGACCGCGCGACGCCCAGCCAAGGTGAAGCTAAGCAACATGCGACCGCATAACGCCCGACAAGGTGAAGCCAAGCAACATGCGACTTCGGCATAACGCCCGGCAAGGTGAAGCGGTAAAATGCGACCGACAAGGTGGCCGAGCAACATGCGACTTCGCATAACGCCTCGGCAAGGTGAAGCGAGTAAAATGCGATCGACAATGTGAAGCTGTAACACGCGACTTGCATAACGCCTCGGCAGGTGAAGCCAAGTAAAATGCGACTTGGCGGTAAAGACCAGCGACGTAAGACTTGATAACGCCTCGTCGGTGAAGTCGGTCCAAAGACTTCGGCATAACGCCCGTCGGTGGTTACCAAAGACTTGGCATAACGCCGTCAGGTGAAGCCAGCCAGAAGACCTCGGCATAACGACAAAGTTGTCATAACACCTCGGGGAGGAAAGCCAAACGATGTACAACCTCGGCATGAAGCCCGGAAGATGATGTCGAACGCACGGCTTCGGCATAACGCCTCGGTAGGCGAAGCCGACCGCGACCTCGACATTACGACAAAGTGAACCCAAAGGTGCGCGAGCTTTGCGCAATACCTCGAAAAAGCGAGCCACTCGACAGGCGACCTCGGAACATTGCCTCGGAAAGGCCATCCAGACAGCACAAAGTCGGCATCGAAAAGGGCCCCGATTCGCCACACACGTACATCGGCAAACCACAACCCCCAAACCCGTTACGACCTCGCTTCTGCGTCTTTTGGGGGATGTGATAGGATACGGCCCAACTAGGCCTGCAATGCGCCCAATACAAGTAAGCTCGACATCAAGCTCGGCAAGAAAGTTCGGCCAAGAGGACTCCTAAATCAATGTGAACGCAGAAGATTCAACCATATATAAAAGAATCCTAATTTGAAGAGAGATAGGTGGAAGATCCGATCCTAGAGGAAATCTCGGATTAAGGATCTAGGTCGATATATTTGTGTATAAATAGAGGCTAGATTGACGAGAAAGATCATCTACACTTTTGTAATCGCTCCTCACATTATCAATATATGAATACTCTCTCTCCCCGTGGATGTAGATCTTATTCATAGATCGAACCACGTAAATCTCTGGTGTTCTTACGTGCATTTAATCCCCTTTACGAAAATAAGATCGATCAATAAGATACATAAAAAAGCAATTATTACACCCAAAAAAAAGGTGATCTCCTGTGCAGACATCCGCATATACGAACATGATATTTTTCTATAGTAAAAAAATGATACTTTTTTTCAATATAAATGATATTTTCGAATTATAATGTAAAAGACAAATGATATTTTTCTTTAATATAAATATACTTTTATTCAGAATAAATGATATTTTTATCCGTCCGTGCCGTACGAATGTACAAGAGTTTTTGAGCCCAAAAAAACATGAAATGAAAAACAAAAATTAAACAAAAAGACAGAGAAAGTAAAAAATTAAACTATAAAACAGGGGAAAAAAAAGTATAAAACTAAAATAAAACAATTGGATCCCACCACCACACATACCTGCTGAGAGTGCATCATCAGCTCTTTAGTGAGCCCGTGCAACTGGGCTTAACCGATCTAACTTGTCTACTTCATTATTAATTAGATCGATGAATTAAAAAAAATAAATTTTATTGTTATTTCCGCGTGTGGGATAATTTTTCTAAAGGTTACCAAACTATAGGATTTGTATCAAAAAGGATACCAAATTTTTATTTTATTTCAAATAAGGTATTTATCTCTTTTTTAACATTTATAATGTCCTGAATTTTTTGTTTTCTTCTACAATTTTATTATTTAATGTTCTCAAATGAAAAAAAAAATTATTCACTATACCCTCAAAAAAATAAATTTAGGTTTTCCAAAATAAAATAAAATAAGAAGTGAATGTGCATTTGTATATATTGTTAAAATATTTGAAATTGGATAAATAAATATTATTATTTGCTAACTTCCTAACTATAAATGCTAATAATAATATTATAATATTATTATTAGCATTTATAGTTAGGAAGTTAGCAAATAATAATATTTTCCTATTTTAAATATTTTAACAATATATGAGTTTTAAACACATTCATTTTTGAATATTTAAATGTTTTAGATCTAAGTTTTTGGGAAAATCTCATTTTATTTTTTGAGTATGTAGTGAATAAAATAATATTTTATTTATTTGATAATATTGATAATAAAATTGTTGAAAGAAAATAATCTTTAGGATATTATAAGGCTAAAAATAGAAAATAAATACCTTATTTTAAAAAAATCTAATATCTATTTTAATACAAAATTTGTTTAGTATCTTTTTTATATAAATCCTATAACTTGTTATTCTTTTGAGAAATTAACCCGTAGCTTGTAGGATAATAAAGGTTTGTTGGAAAGCGGCAGTTCAACAACAAGTGGGCAGTGATCGAAGTTGAAGGGGTCAACAAATGCATATATATCCACAATAATAATAAACCGCCGGATCTCTATCCAATCACATTCTTTCTTCGTCAGCCTTATCCACTTTTTTTCTCCTGCTTTTCCACCTCGGATTTTACACAATTAATAATCCACGTCACCTTCTCTCACATCCCTACGAGTTATAATTTGTGTGTAGAAATTAAGTATAGAAATTTAAAAATTACATCATGATGGATTCGAATCCAAGATTTTTACGCTGAATAACAACTTGTGTATATGATGTGGTTTTTCAACACATTCTATTACTTCCGTGTTGAATATTATTATTGTGTTTATAATTTTCAATTATTTGAATTTCTCATCCTAGTAGGACGATACGTGTGGTATACAATATACATTCTTAATTTTATCTGATTAAAAGTGAGCGATTAGTATATTGATTTGGTGCAAATCCCACGTATTTTCTACTTTTATTTATCTAATCTAATAATTAAATAATAAAATTGCCAAAAACTAGCCAACAATATTTTATGCTTATTAGCATACAGCGTCACATTTTCCTCGCAAAACAAATGTTCCAGAAGAGTTTGTCCCCTTTTTCAATTTATTACTTTATTATTTGATGTTCTAGAATAAGATTTTATAGTTAGATTAACCATCAAATTCTTTTCAAAATTGCAGATGTGTATATATTATAATCATGAAGCTGTTGCAGATAATAAATATCATTTTCCACCAAAAACTAGTTGACAAATAGGAAAAGTTAGTTAAGCAATTCAGTAATTGATCGATCTTAATTTCGTAAGGGAAATAAATACGCAAGAACACCAAGGATTTACGTGGTTCGATCTATGAATAAGATCTACGTCCACGGGGAGAGAGAGAGAGTTTGTGTATTGAAAATATGAGGAGTGATTATAAGAAGTGTAGCTGTCCTCTTTCCGTCTAATCTAACCTCTATTTATACACGATTATAATGACCTAGATCTCGAATCCGAGATCTATTCTAAGATAGGATTTGAATCATATCTCCTCTCTAATTAGGATTCTCCTAGATATGATCGAATCTTCTGCGTTCCCACTGGTTCAGGAGCCTTCTTGGGCCGGACTCGTTTGGGCCGAGCTCCATGTCAGATTTATTTATATTGGGCCTGATGCTTGGGCCTGGGAGTTTGGCCGTATCCTATCAGTAATATAGTTATATGATTAATTATTTTGACACGTAGTAATGTGAGATTATATTATGGGTAGAGATGGCAATGGATCCTGGACTCGGTCCAGATCCGTGAATCCAGATCCATTTTTTAGGATCTGAATCCTCAAAAAATTGGATCCGATGGATCTGGATCGGATCTGAATCTTATTCCCATATTTCGGATCTGAATCTGGGATTTAGTTTTTGAGACTCGGATCCAGTCCAGATCCGATCCGTAGATCCATTTAATTTAATTTATTTATTTATATATACATATATTATTTTTATTATAATTAAATACCTAACCCCAACTAAAAACTCTTCAATTTTCTTTTTCAAATTCTCCCTAAACAAATATGCTCTCAATTTCATTTCAAATTCTCTCAATTATGCATCAATCGGTATTCACGGTGGGTCGCGCCACTTACACCACCGACGATCAAGTTGTTTGTTGTTTCCTACTTTATAGTAAATTTGTAACTAACGACTTCCAATATATTGATAATTATATAAATTCTAAATATATTATAGTATTATTGTATATTTAGATTATTATGGTGTTACTGTGAATTATAGTTGGTTTATAATTTATTTTAGAAGCGAAAACATATGGATTCGGGTCTAGACCCTGGACCCTGTGGATCTTATGGATCTGGATTTAATTTTTTTGGACCCAATGGATCTGGACTGGATCCGGACCAAAGCAGAAAAAATCGGATCTGGATCTAGACCTAGCCAGATCCGGCCCATTACCATCCCTAATTATGGGGGTGTTTGGCTAAGCTTATTTTAGAGAGCTTATAAGATGTTTCAAGAGCTTATAAGAGGTAATGTCTCAAGTGCTTATAAATTGTTAAAGTGTTTGGATAATTGATCTTATAAGCTAGAGAAAGAATCGTGAGTTAGCGAGAGAAAATCATAGTTGGAGAGATAAAATTGACGAGGTGAAGTTGATAGTGTATGTGTAGGAAATAACGAACTATAATAAGGTTATTTTAATAAATTCATGATTGCTTATAAGTTTATGAAAAAATAAGTTATGGTTGATCAACTTATTTTTAGGGGAGCTTGTAAGTTGTTGGAGTTTATTTTCACAGCTTAAAAGCTGTTTATGAACTTATTTTGCCAAGTATATTACAACAGCTTATAAGTTCCTAAACAGCTTATAAGCTATTTTAAATAGCTTATAAGCTCAGCCAAACGCCCTCTATATCTTTTCAGCTACTGGGTGTTGCTTATTAGTAAATTAAAAACCTAATTTAATAAATACTCACTCGATATTATATATAAATCATATTAAATTACGTTAAAAAATATTTAAAATGTTTTATATCATGTTTATCCAGATAGCCAAATTAATTGGTCAATTATTTCAAAAGTTTGTATAAAGTAATGCTACTCTTAATTAGCCTCAGCGTGCATTTGTTGACTGGACGACGTTATTAAACCATGCATGGCTACAATATACGGTGGAAAATAGGATGAGATAAAATAAATATGCTTAGCTTATATTATTAACGTGCATTGCATGTATAATTTTTATGAGCAAAGATAACAATGACATTTTAACCTCATTTTTTTTTAAAAATAAGTTAGTAAAATAAACTATGATTTTTATACATAAGATAGTATTTTGTTTTCACACTAAATTAATGATCGTATATTATTGCTAATACTGACTTGAAAAATAAGGTACATCACATAGTTCACTCAACATAAAATGATGAACTGCAGAAAATATTTTGTACTTTTTTAGGCATTTGTCTTGATTCTACAGTACTGTTTTTAAAATGGTACTAACTCCGCACATTAAAAGTGTAGCATAATTATTTTTTTTTGGAATTTATAAAAGTGTAACACTTTTCTTTTTTGATAATACCTTATATTCAATCCTTATAATTCAACCTCAAAACCATTCATATTTACCAAAAAAATCTCCCTCTAACCCATACTTAATAGAAAAATGAAGTATTATAATTCATATTGTAATATTCCGATGAGATATTTTCTCTACTAAAAAAGTATCTACCTGCAAAATGCTACACTCTCTGTTGACATGACAGATGAGTATTAAATATTTTCTCCATCCATCAAATATGTTCATTTAATTTCATTTTGATCTGTCCTAAAAAAATGTCCACTTTCATTTTTTGGAAATATCAACTACAAATTTTATCATAAATTTATCTACTTATTTATATTAACTTACTTTATACTTATTATAATTTATTAAAATTCATAGTAATCAAGAAGCGAATTTGGTGTACGGTCGGGTAGGAGTAACAAATATATCATTAAATAAGTAAGTGCGCAACTGTCACTCAAATTATTCCAAAATGAAAGGAAGAAACTTCTGCCCACTTGCTAGAAGGCATCACCAACAAAAATGCAAGTAGATAGAAAATATCCGAAACAAACCCTCTTAATCATAGACGTAGAAACTACATATAATTATAAATCACTTATAAAAAAAGTCACAACTTAGATTTTATATTAAATTTTTAATTAAAATATTATATTGAATTGCTAATCTTTTTAACTATTTAGCATCTAGAAAATTGTAATATGAGTATAAGAGGGTGTTTGATCGAAATTATAGCCCCAAAAGCAATTTTATAAATTTGCTTTTTAGTTTCGAAAACAACGTATAAGTTATTTTGGAGAGCTTATAAGCTCAGCCAAATACCCTCTAACTCGTTTCAAGTTGTAATCAAATTATTTATCAAATCTAGTATCATAACATAACCCATATATATTACTAGTGTATACAAATTAATCTACTCAGCTACAAAATTAAATTTTTTTAGAACCTTCCGTTTCTAGGAAAAAGAAAACAAAAACACGGGTAAGGTTGAAAAGTTAATAAACGTATCAGCATAAACAAACTCTAATTCCTAAAAATCTTATACAAAAAAACGGATAATTTAGTTAACAGTTATAGGATGGTATAATTTCGTTTACACCCACCGATCAAATTTGCAATAATTAGGTATTTTCGCATGCATTAAAAAAGTATAGCACAAAATAAAGTATATAATTAAATATTTAAATATGTCACATCTAATTTTTCTAAATTTTTCTAAATGTGATTTATTTATCTGTATCATTTCAAAATTATTAACTTGAATTTGTGTATGTTGCTCAATGAAGATAATGATTTCAAGTTTTCATAAATACAAAAAAAGAGGGAGTGAAATGAATTAAAAAGAATATTCATAATGGAGTAACTTAGAAGCTTTGTATTGAAGATAAATAATACTCACTCCGTCTCATCCAAGATGACTCGTATTCCTTTTTGAGTTATTCCATTCAAGATGATTTTTTTTTTTAAGAAATAATTTTCTCTTCAAAAGTCATGAACCTACCTATTTTTTATCACTTTATATTATTTTTCTAAATAATTGTGATGAAAAAAAATGAACAATCTTAGATGGGAAGGAGTATAAAAGACAGACTTTTTTTGTCACGTATTAATAATACTGGGTAACATATGGTAGGGGAATCAACCATCAAAACCCAACAACAAATTGCTTCAAAAAGAGAAATTCTAACGACAAATCAATTGACGTCTACAAAACTATTTTCATTTTCTGGGCGACGCTCTGAGGTAGAGAGAGAAAGAAAAAGAGATACAGAGATGGATACAGTGTTTTCAATGGATGAGATAGACCAGTTCTGGTCACCCCACCCTCCGCTCCGCCTCGGCGCCGACGAAGACCAGGCGGCTTCCCGACTGTCTTCCTCCGCCGCGAGCACTGCCCAGTCTAAGCTGGCGGGGATGAACCGCAGCTCGTCGGAGTGGGCGTTTCAGCGGTTCCTGCAGGAGGCCTCCGCCCCCGATCGGACCGCCACCACCACCCTACAGTCGTCGACGTCGTCGACTCATCAAAACGACAACGACGTGGAGATCAAAGACTGCCACCACCATTTTATTGCCGTAGGGGTCGATGCAAATCAGCAGCAGCCGAAGATGGCGGCGGTGGGGGGCCCACCCCCAAATGTGTCGCCAGATTCGGAGGAGTATCAGGCCTTCCTCAAAAGCCGCCTTGAGCTGGCGTGCGCCGCTGTTGCTTTGACTCGGGTATCCAATCATTAATTTTCAGCCCTTTTAATTTAATAAAAAATAGTTAATCACTGCAAAAAGGTGTTTCTTGTTTTTATGTTGGAGCAATTTTGAGTTAAGATGATATTGATCATGAAGATGCTCAGAGATTGATGCTGCAGCCGCAGTTTGTACTTTTTGCAGTACCCATTTTTACCTTTTGCTTTTTGTTGTTAATGTCCGAGATTCTTCTCGAGTACTTTTTTTCCTCCCACAATGCTAAATGCGAACTCTGTCATGTGTTTAGGGAAGCAATGTGAAGGGTCAAGTGTCTGCAGGTGCGGCGCCTGACAACGGCTCTCAGGCTTCCAATTCGTTGCAACTTGGTTCTAATGTTGCTCAGAAAGGTCAGCTTTACTGCTTAGGAATGCGAATGCATTTGATTTTTTATGTATATGTCTGATTGCGTCTACATGGATTTCGGACTTATAGATCAAATATTGTTGGTCAAGTGCTCTGGTCGCCCTCAATTTAGTTCGACACTCTTTAAAGTTGTTGCCTGTTCTACTCATGCATTGTGCAGGTCAAGTTAAAGGCTGATAATAAGGATAGAATTAAGTTTATGGTGGCTCGTAGATACGAAAGCATAGAGAATTTAGCACTTGTTTTGTTTCAGACTAGTTCTCTCCTGTAAATGTAGTCTTTGTTCTTGTTTTGTATTTAGGGTGTATGTCCTTGTCCATATATGAACCTGCATTCTTTTAATTTGATAAATGTTTTGTTTCTTATCCCAAATAAAAAGATAAAGAAATATCCTCTTGGAGCTTTCTCTACGTATTGATCTTTGACTAGAGACTACGAGATGCTTGCAAATTATTTTGTTTCTTTGAATTTACAAAATGGAGTTGCTGATATTGAAATCTTTTTTATCTGTTTATTCATTTTAGCATATAGATAGTCTTAAACATCTTCTTTGTTGCAGCAGCTCTTGTGTGCTTCTTGTTGTAATTCCCAAGGCTCTACTTTTGACTAGTAAAGCAACACTGAAATAACACTTAGACATGTTTTTCTGCATTGACAGGTCAGGCAATTGAACACTCTTAACTTCAAAAAGTCTTCATCTAAATGATCAATTTCAGACATGATTTTAAAGATTTTGTATTAGTAAGAAAGCTTGGGCACTTTAAATTAGATAGTAGATCTTTTGCTAATGTCATCATTGCACTGAAACTATTTGTTTCCTTTCTCTGTAATTCTGTAAAGAGAAGGATTGACTGACAATAGAGTTTGAAGAGTCTTAGCTGGTATGTTATCTTTATGCCATTAATAGTAAAGAAGTTAGCCACTAATTTGATGCTGCTATAACAAACCTTATTGTCTATGGACTATGGAATATGTTGTAACTTTTATTTTGTGAATTAGGAAGCTCACAGTAATAATCAAAGGTGACTAATGAGGACTGAGGTTGTCATGGTTTTATGTGCCATTGTACTACAAACACTCGATTTTATGCATATATAGCTGTTAAACAAATTAGTTTACATATGACACAGAACTTGGAAGATGTTAGTAGTTCTTACGAGAGCACGTCGATTGTCCCCAGCTGAAATATAGACAATCACAAAATTTGGTAACTGGAACCATTCTTCTATGAGCTTCACACAACATTCACATGCTCTGTTTTCCTCCAATATCAGTTATCTCATAATTGCTGTTAATGTATAATGATATTTAAAATATATATATATATATATATATATATATATATATATATGTTTATCATTGTTGAGGAAGTAATATAATTTGTTAGACGAGAGAGTTTACAAAAGGTGTTTAGAAATGAAAATCTTGAGGTGTGAGAGGTCTCGGTACTATATTCATTATGTGTTAGTTTATTACTCTGGATCAGTTGTATTACTCATGTATCATAGATATGATCTGAAGATGCAATCATCGAATGTTGACCTTGTACAGCATCGTTACTGTTTTCCTTATGCTTTGTAGATTCAACAAAGCTACAAGATAAGGAAGTTGGCTGTCCAGTTGGTGTACCCCCACTCCCTGCTATCTCTAAGAAATATGGGGTTCAAGTGAAGTCAACAACAAGTGGATCATCAGGGGAACTGTCCGATGATGATGAGGCCGAGGGAGAAAATGAATCAACTCAAAACATGGATCCTACAGATGCAAAACGTATGAGAAGGTATACAACTGAATATTTCAGTTGCCAATGGTTTTGCTCGATTGATAGTTTTGAGATTATGTTGGAAAGTCAACCTAGGAGATTACTGCAGATGTAGACTGTTTTTCATGGTCTTATTTGGTTTGAGTCTTTTAAGCCTGAATATATACCAATAAAACAGATTCATATTTGTTGAACATGAAATCTGGTTTAGTTTGTGGTATTCTATGCTAAAAAATCCAAACAAATGGTCAGCTGCTACCCCTGCTTTCTAAATGTCCAACATCATTTTTCAGTTCTTTAAATAAAATATCCAGCATATTTTAGCATGCACGAATTAAAGCATTTATTTCTTTCTTCTAATTATTTGCTTGCTTTCCAGAATGCTTTCAAATAGAGAATCAGCTCGGCGCTCTAGAAGAAGAAAGCAGGCCCATTTGTCTGAGCTTGAGACGCAGGTATACTCTCTTTAGATTGTATGCATTTCCCATTGTCTTCTAGTGGTTTGTCCTTTTATATATGGATACTAATCTTTCATGTTTTGTCTAGGTTTCTCAATTAAGAGTAGAGAACTCTTCTTTACTGAAGCGCCTTACTGACATAAACCATAAGTACAATGAAGCAGCTGTTGACAATAGAGTTCTGAAGGCTGATGTCGAGACATTGAGAGCAAAGGTAACTCAGACCACAATACTTATGGAGCATCATTGCTTGCATTCGGGGATCCATGTTTCCAAACTATTTTGAATGAGTTCAGAGTTTTTCTAAATTCTTTCAAATAAGATTCATAAGAGGTTTGCAAAGAAATACATAAATAATTGAATTCATAAATAAATATCGGCTAGCATTTCATACCAGCCAGAAAGTGCATAGAATGCAATCAGCATCCCTGTGTGCCATGGCCTTTTGCTTTTAAGGGAAACTTGGTTAAAAAGAAAGGATAATTTTCAATAACGAAATCATGTTGGATTCGTGTTCTTGTCGTGTCCGTATTTGTACAAATCGTGTCATGTTCGTGTCGAGAATCTTTCAATGGGTCGTGTTCGTGTTTGGTCTTATCATCTGGACACCACATGCACGAATTATCAGCCCTATGTGAAATCATGGTACCTTTGCTTCACAAACATAATATTGGTTATGAAAGTTTAAAATCAAGGATCTCACCCATGAGAACTTATTCATAATTCATTCTGCACACAATTTGGCTTGTTACAGTCTGAAATTCAGGATATATTTCATGAAAACTGCCTGCATGATGGATTCAACATGTGTGGTATAGGATAAACCTTTGATCAGCATTCAAGAAAAGTTAAGCTTCTAATGAGCTTTTACTAGCGACGAGGACACTAAAAGCATGCTTCTCTGTCAATCTTTTTCATCCAATATCTGGAGTCATTTTATGCATTCACTGGAATATAAACCTGTTTCCCTTATTCAACGAGACAGGTAAAAATGGCTGAAGAAAAAGTTAAAAGAGTCACTGGGTTGAACCCACTGTTCCAAGCTATGTCTGAAATCTCCACAATGGGCATGCCCTCTTTCTCTGGTAGTCCCGACACATCAGCTGATGCAGCTGTACCCGTGCAAGACGATCCGGAGCAGCAGTACTACCACGCCCCTTCCAGCAGTCAATCTTCAGTGCAAGACCACAGGATTCAAAATGGTGTGGTGGATATTCCTCCGGCTGAGAATGTACAACCAGATGGAGCAGTTAGGGCAAACAAGATGGGAAGGACCATTTCGATGCAGAGAGTGGCTAGCTTGGAACATCTCCAAAAGCGCATCCATGAGCCTCCTCGGATACTCAAGTTACCGGAGAGTAATAAGGCTTTGTTGTGAATCTTGAGAGCTACTCATGAATATTAATCCATTCATGCATTGGTTTCGATTGTTGTCCATATGAAGATCCATTTTCCCCTCATATTTCATTTGTAAGTTCCCCATCCAACTAATCTATACTTCTTGAGACTCAACATTTTAGTAGCCTTTTACTTGATGGGTTTATTGTTTGCATTTATTTTTATTCTTTTTATTTAGAGAATTTTGTTTATCGTTCAAAGTGAACAGTTAGGAAATCTTTGTTGATTCTCCCTCTTTATTAGAATAAAGAAATAGAATCTCTTTATGCTCAAAAAAATGCTGGAAATTCTATTTGAGTTCAGAAATGACTTGGGGCATTTAGAGATCAAGGGATAGCAGTTGACCCGACGGCAATGTAAGATAGCAACTCACCCTTTATAGTGCTATCAAGAGCAATTCAAGACTTTGACCAAATTTTGATTTCAGACATGATTTATAAAATCTTTCAATAATAATATCGACTTTTATATTTTCAGTCATATTAGACATGTCCAATTTTTTTTCGAAAACCAGAAAAATAATGTCACAACTTCCCCAGGGATCCCGCTTTCTGAATTGAATGATGTCGTTTTTACTTCAATTCTCATTTTTCTTCTCAAATTATGATGTCAAGAGGATAATTAAGACATAATTAGGATGATTAAAGCATAATTTGTCTCAGTTGGACCATCAGAATCATAATTTATGGTGGACATATGCGGAACCAAAATGTAGTTCACGAATTGGTCTAATCCTTCTGATAGCCCATGGGTACGTACTGGTATATGGGAGAGTCGGAAGAATACATCAGTTAAAGTAAAATAATTTTTTTCTTTTCTTAAGATTTGACTGTTTCTTGTGGTAGTAATTGTCGGTTAATCGAAGTCGCTTTTTAATCTTGGTATCGATCGCCGATCGCCCAAGTAAGGAAATTTTGTTCTGAGTGATATCAGTTAGCAAACCTACTGATTGTTGAGGCAGTTGGTCAGTTGGACTGATAACTTATGTACTTGCGGAATGTGGTGTTTACGTATTTGCCTTTACTGAAAACTTAAACTGGTGAAAATACTTAGTCAAATATTTTTTAGTTAGTTTTCAGTTTATCTCTTTAATATCAAACTGATACTGATAGAATATTTCAAAACAATGTTGTTATGCGTAATATGCAAAGTAAATATGATACTAAAAGTAAAGAACTAAATATAAAAAATGTTTAGTTTTTACGTGGTTCGAAGAGATCAACTCATATATCCACGGACTGATTGCTCAGTCAATCCACTAACTGAGATTTGATCTTGTTTACGGGTCCAAGATATAAACCTAGATATATACTTTAACATTTTATGTATCCCGTCAAACTTGACATTCCTCTACGTTTATTGGTGTTAGGAAACATCTGATTGCTTACAGGTGCAGTCGACATAACCTCTTGCTTACAAGTATACGATAATCAAGCTTTTAACAAACTAATACTTCGATGTCTACTTGCCTAATTTTTACTTAAACTGTGAGATTTTGAGTAGAAGATTTTCCAACTAAAAGTTTAGTTGTCACATACGACAAACTCAATATGTCTAGACTTAAGATATACAAGATAGAATCCCAGAAATTAAGGGAGTGTATACTGAAATCTTAAGCTAATAGATATATTTGAGCTCTGAAGGTTTTCTGATAAAACTTTGTAAACTCCCTTCTTCGAAATCGCTGGGTAAATGATCTTGGGATATGTCATATGAGCTTTGATTGTTTTTAGAAAATTCAAATACGCAGCATTTCGGTTACCTTCAAGGGTTGGATTTTGCTCATATTTATAGAGGAGAAGATGAATAAAGTTGTTGGAGGGAGCACCAATCACATTCATTCTATTTGTCGTTTGAATTCTTCATGTTTGAATCCTTGTACGGTGCTGTCAGGGCCTACATCATCGTATACTGTAGCTCTGCAACTCTGAAAAGTGAATCTAGCATGTTAGGATTTTCTGCGACACGTGGCTACAAGTAATTCAAAAATAAAAAGCAAATGAATTTGGAAAACAGTAGTTCAGCACATGAATTGCAGATTCTGTTTCTCTTGGCTAAGAACACTTCAAATTGTGGTATAGAAATGGTGGGTAATTATTCTTCTCCTTTTGTTCCCACTATTTTGCTTTTCATATAGATGTATAAGTCTATTTTGAAATTAATTTGTTCTCAAAGTTCATGATTTTTTTTTTTGTCAATTAATATAGAAATTTTTTAAAGGCTGCGTCACGGTGGACTCGAACCCGAGACCTTTGACTTGGGGCATTAACCACTCTACCACTAGGCCAAGACACACACAAGTTCATGATTTCTTATGTTTCTTCATGTCTATACATATGAATTTTGGCCAACAGAGTTATTTTGAGGGTAAAACTCAAAATGAAATTTAGGGTGTATATGTATTTCAGTTTATCAAGTGTGAAATGATGGAATTAGGGTAAACCGATTGGCCCAAAGATTTATTTTATGGACAAAACTCGGATATAAAACTTGGTATTGTTGTTTGTAATAAGTTGTCACATGAGTCTGCTGTTCATGTGGTCAATTAATTTTTTCCAAATTCTTTCATTGTTTTTTTTCTCTTTTCAATTACTTGGAGCCCCTACTACGTGTAAGTTTCTTTGAATAGTTTGCCTAAGAGACGGTGGAAAAATACTTTAAATTCAAACCATGATCTAATAATTGTTAGATTTTCTATTTCACCAATTAAGTCATTCCAAGTTCGAACGGATACATTGCTTACAAAATATTGTGTGTAATATTCACGGCAACTGCTGTTACGACTTTTTCTTTTTTTACATATAATTATTATATCTAGGGAGTGTTTACTTTTCATGATTAGCATTTTGAAAGATTGATTATTTGATGGATTAAATGTGTGATAAGATAATTTTTATCTATCAATCCTTTGTTTACTACAAAAGATTAGTGAATGATTAAAATTGGGATAAATAATTCTCCCTTTATTTGGAGGATTATTTCAATCTTACCTATATTGGTTGGATTAAAATTAATGAAGAACAACTCAAATGATTAAAATAATCCCGAATTTTGAGATATCCTCAAATATTAATCCTTAAAAGTAAACACTTGATTAGATTGGATTAATTTTATCTATCCAACCTAATCATGCAAAGTAATCACCACCCTATTGTATTTTGTTTTTCTATATATGCTTTATCCTTCTATATATACATAGCTAGACTTAAGTTTAATATTTATTACATTTTATAAATTTAATTTGTGTAGGCGAATGGTTCTAGATAATCAATGTTTTAATTTCAACGCCCGACGAATAAAAGCTTCATTTTTTATTATTTATCAGGACTCATAAATTAGGAAGTGTTCATCCTTTTCTGAGTTGAAATGTTTATTTTTTAGGGAATAAGTTCATTTTCCCTTCTAAGATTTATTCGAGAAATCGCAGTCTCGCCTATAGTATGTTTTGGACCAATTAAATCCTTTTGGTTTCTAATTTTTGGTAATTTATCAGTTCAACTAATTGTTAACATTGAAAAAAGGACAAATGTCATGTTAGGGAGATTTTTTAGTTTGACCGAATACTTCAAATGGATATTTAAACCTTATATAGAAAATATGAGAGTATAACTAAAATGTAACTATTGAGTTAGAGAACGATAAACTAACATACTAATATATTAACACTTGAAATTATATTTTCAGTAAGATTTTTTTCTTTTTCAAAACTGATATTTACTCGATGCGAAGCATATATTTAAGAGTGATGTTATTCGATCATAATATGGCCAACCATAATCAGCTTTATTGAATGAAAAAATCATTTACTTAATATTTGATCTATTAAAAAATTAGTTTTACATTAAAACCATCTTATTGAATTACATTTTTATCCCTATCGAATGAAATTTTTAATTTTAATTTAAAATTAATAAATTTAATACATTTCAAAATAGGTGGAAAAATATTTATGTAAAATAATTAACCTATTAACTTAATATTGTTATTTTGTTAATTAATTATATTGGTAATTACTAAAGTATCTCGTGTGGTCGTACCATAATGTAGCCATATAGCTTTATTGTATATTTAATCCATTTAAATGTGCATGTCACATATACATATACATATATATATATATATATATATATATATAATATGGTTGAGTTCGATAGATCTTGGTCCTCGAGATAGATGTAGATCTAATCTAGACCAAACATCTTGAACTTGTGGGTGCACCATAGCTGACACGTGTCAACTCATTTCTCTTCTTTTTTCTCAATGGGCAAAATGGAAAGAAATCAAATCAATCTTATTCTTCTTCTCATTGACGGCAGCGGAGACGATGGGGCGATGATGACGACGACGGTAGCACTAGTGGACAACAGCAGTTACATACATGAACAACAACAAACAACAAATTTTGAAAGAAAGAAAAAGAAGAAGAAAAAATTTAAAATAAAATTGGTGGATTTTGAAAAAAAATAAAAGATGAATTTGATAGATGATTGAAGAATCCAGACAGATGGTGGCTATGGAGATGACTCATGGTAATTGGGGAAATAGACGACATAATTGACGGAGAATGATGAATGAGAGATTTGCTATCGTAAACCATAAAACTAGGGTTGTTAAACGGTTCGATTTCGGTTAACCGAACCGAATTTCTCCAAAAAAGTAGAACCGAAACCGAACCGTTTTAAATTTTCGGTTAACCGAAAATCGATCGGTTTCGACGGTTCGATTTTGGTTAACCGAAAAACCGAATTAAAATTAATTAATAATAAAAATAAATAAAATAATAATTAAAAAACTGAAACTTATTATAAATACATAATATATTTAACAAATAATTAAAATAATTAATAAAGTAATAATTAAAATTGATTTTCAAAATTTTAATTAATTAATTAATAATTTAAAATAAAACGGTTTTCGGTTTGAACCGCTCGGTTATCGATTAACCAATAACCAATTTTTCAACTCTGAACCGAAACCAACCGATGACCGAATTTGTCGGTTTCGGTTCGATTCCGGTTCTAACCGAAAATCGAAAATCGTTTAGACACCCCTACATAAAACTGTATTTAACAAAAAATAAATTGTATGTTGGCACGAAACACATACATTTAACAAAAAACGTTCATTCATTTAATAAAACATGTTCATGCATTTAACAAAACGTAAAAATACAATGTTGGCCAACGGGCGCTAAGGGGCACGCGCTTCCAACCTACATGCATTATTGTGTTCAACTGCATTCATTTTTGTGTTCATTTTCATGGATAAGTCAGTTCGACTAAATGCATAGTTTGTTTTTCATAATCACATAACAAATCAAATTATTAATCTACCCTTACTGTAGCGAAATCAACAAAGGTAAGCTTAAAAAATCCGAAAAAATCTCCATCATAGGATCTATGAGATGAGTGGATGAGATTGAATACTACTAATTATCTCAAGTTCAGATATTATTTGATATATATATATAGTGAAGAGTTCAAATAAAAATCTATTTTTCGTAAGAACCTAAAAACTAATGCACTTTATTTACGAAGTTAATGCAATTTATGTATAAAGTTACTGCACTACGAAATATTGATGAATAGTGTTGTCTTTTATCAGAACTCAAGAGTATACATAAAGTGCATTGATTTTTAGGTTCTTACGAAAAAAATATTTTTATTATAACTCAACCCTATATATATATATATATATATATATATATATGGGGTTAACGTGAGAACCATTTTATTGTGAACATGAGAAATGAATATCTTATGAAAGTTAATGAATCTGTGCATGAAGTTAATGAATACAAAAAATAGAATTTTCGCTCTCATGGGATTCGAACCCGGTGAAAATTCAATTTTGGATTCATTAACTTTCGCATGTATTCATTAACTTTCATAAGATATTCATTTTGTTCAGAATCTAATTTTCTTAGTTCTTAGTTCACGTTAAAATTGGTTCTTATTTGAACCTCATTCTATATGTGTGTAAATTAAGAATGAATTTAAAATTTCGTAGACACCAACTAATGTTTATAAAAGTTCATATTAGGTTCAATAATAATACTTTTTTATTTATTATAGGAATTTTCACTAGTTATGTATAGACATAATGGTGATCAACCATCTTCGTCAATTTATACATATACCGAACCGCTCACCTGCCCATCATAGGCACCAATGAATTTGTCCATCATTGATGTGGCAATGCCACATAAACAGGGAGTCAACCACAATTAACTCTAATTAAAATTATCATGTATACTATCTTCATTTTGTAGTAGGGAGCAGCCAACCACAATTAACTCTAACTTAAATTATCATATATACTATTTTCATTTTGTAGAAATTTATTATGTGTAATCTCATTACCGTAGACAAAAAAAAATCTTAACAATTATAGCATATTTTATCATAATAAAATTTCTTTAATTCAGAAATGCATCAGAGAATACAAAAACAACATCACAAAAGTTCTTGTACACTCATCACTCATGTATATAGTTCCATTGAAGAGAAATATTATTTACACTAAAAAAAATATTAATATCTGTACACATAGACATCCGCACGTATAACCACCTCAAACAACAACTAATCATTCCTCAAATTCACGTCCACCGCTCTTGTACACGAACTTACTTTCTTTTTAATAGATTAATCCTGGTACATATTAACGATTATATTCTCATAACGTTAATATTGGTGATTTTTATATCACCTTTAATCACACATTTATTATTGTTTCTACAATATTTTATTATCTCTTATTCTAAAAGGGAAAGCTCTCACATCAGAAACTCCCACACCTCAGTCTCATGAGAATATAAGAAGATAAATCACGATGATTCAACTGTTTATAAGCTAAGAGGATTTTGCCTAGTGCTTACGATGAGTCATCTTAAAACGAGGAGTCATCCTAAAGAGGATAAAATTCCCACACTGCGGCTGTTAGAACTCGATCCTTGGTGTTTGTTCCAAATCTGTTAGCTCTTAAGCAATTACATTAAATCCATGGTTACGTATTTTATTATATCTGCATGTATCTATTTGAGCTTTGTAACAAATATTAATTGTGGTAGACGTCATCACTTTCAAATAAATGTTAATAATGTTAACAAATCTTTTATTTATAAAAATATGGATTCGTCATTTTGAGGCACACCCGGTGCGTTCGGCATAACCATCCTATGAAAAAAAATAATAAATTATTATTAGATATTAATCAATCCTCATTAGAAATTGGTGAAACCTAATTAGAAATTGATCAATCAAACTTCAAAGTTCGGTAACTGGAATCACTATAAAGAATTCATGCTCATTAGGTTTAGTTATAATAATTTAAATCACACTCCTTCATCCACGAAAAGTGTAACACAATTGCTTTTTCCGACGTTCATAAAAAGTATAACATTTTTCTTTTCGAGACAATACCCGACATCCAATCCTTATAATTTGACCTCACAACTACTAATTATTTACCAAAAAACTGCCTCCTAGCCCACACTTAATCAAAGAGAATAATTTATAAAAACATCTACAAACATTTATTAAAACTGGTGATATTCACAAAGTACTTGAGATACCCTAATGCTGCAAGAATGAGACCGGACATACAGAAGCAGCAAGATATGGGATTATACACCAAACCCAACACCCCCAAACATTATAAATTAATATCAAACCACAATCTTGATCTAATAACCTAGTATGGAGCCATAGAGTCAGAAGTCGTGAAAGAATACTTACAAGTTACAAGACTCTAGCAAGTGACATTCATTATAACAGATTCTTACAAACGGTTGAATTTACGCCATTTTAATCATGTAGGGATGTTGCAAATACAAACCTATTGCTTATTCTGACTTCTTTCCTAGAGGCTTTGGGAGCACTTCATCATCCTCATCTGAAGAGATTTCTTCGGGGTCATCAGGTACATCGTTTGGAATGTTATTCTTCGTGATGAAGTCCTTGAGGATGCTCATGCTCTGCTCCTTCACTGAAGTTAATTGCTCGGAAATCAGGCCCTTGCTTGCCTCACCGGAATGTGTCTCTGAACCAAGGTGAAGGGTGACTTTAACCAGCGCTGTGTAAGAGTCGGCATTTAGAAGCTGAGCTTCCATTGAGCAAGCCTTACTACTCCTGCAGCAAACAAAACTTTACTCAATTTACAGATAGATTGAAGCATGCTTTGAAACCCCACTACTTTCTTTCATTCTTCCTCTTCTTCCGAAAATCTCAAGTCTACAAATATTTTACCACGACACAATCAAAAATAGGCGAACTATGAGCTATGTACATCGAGCAGCCAAAAATGAGAAAGGTTCGAGACATCACAATTCACAAACGACAATGACCTGGTCTTACCCTTCTGCTTTGCTACTGTGATCACCGGGAAATTGCTTATTACAACTAATGGACATAGTAAGGATCATCCAAAGACAATTATTACATAATTCACGGCTACCAAGAAGAATATTTTTTTCACAAGTTAATATTGTGAGATAACTCCACATAGCAAGAACAAGAAGACGATTTTTCACAAAGACAATAATTTCCCTGTTTTCAGTTTTAACCAGCCAGGAAAAAAAATGAAAATAAGATATGCAATTGCTGAAAGTAACAAAGAAGAAGACACAATAAACTGATAACAGTTAAATAAAACATTTAACAAAAAGAAACAACTTCAATCTGTTACTATATTAGAATAAAGTTTTTTGAAGCAGTTATATTTCGGCATCCAAAATCAGCTTTTAGTTATTATTTCTTTCGAAGTTGGAAAAAAACCGACTAGAGGAAATATAAAATCAGCATTCATGTTGTTAAAATTTTCCACTTCCCAGAAACGTTTACGGTTATTCCAATAACAAGAGCAAATTTTCACACACGAAATGCAGAGAAATAGCCATGAGATTGCGTTCCGTGTGCGGCTTCTCTTCATCGAAGAAGGAAACTACTTTGATTTAGAGGCAAGCATCAAGTTTGTGAACCATTGAAACGGGAAACATCAAATTTTTCAAAATTATGCCTCAGTAGAAAACCAAATTAAAGATATTCAAAACCACACAGCAAAGTCGATGTAACTAGGTTTTACGATTCATACTTACACGCTGATGTGGAAGTGACTCTGTCGTTGGTGGGTTCGAGATCGAAGGATGAATTGTGGTAGCGCCGGCGGCGTCTGTAATTGTGAGTTGTATTGGTTCTGATTCGTCTGCTCAGCTTGCAGAGTTTGGTTTCAGTAGGGTTTAGTATTATTTTTATTTTATTTTTTAATTTTAAGTTGTGTAGGGTTTGAATTATTCATTGAAAGTAAATAAATCTCCAAATTGAGCTATAAAATAAATCAAAATAAGCAATGCGTAAAAATTAGTACAATTTTTGTATGCTCTCTATTTAGTAAATAATAATTTTGCAATTGTATTTATTTTTATCTTTATAGTAAAAGACAAACGAATAGTTTATTTGCTCGATCAATATCTCATTGGTTGTTCTAATAATTTTTGTGACAAAACATTTTCGAGGTGATCTTCTATACGAACGTCTTGTTGACAATGATATTTTTTTAATATAAATGATACTTTCAAATTATAGTTATAAAAAAATAAATGATATTTTTCTTCAATGTACGAAAATGATACTTTTATTAAGAATAAATAATACTTTTGTCTATCCGTACAGTACAAACGAATGTATATGAGTTTTTGTGAACATTTCCTAGTACGTATTCTGACAAAATTATAACTATTTTATGAATAAGAAATTAACAGTTTTGGCTTCACTTAAAATCACAAAATGAGTTGCCGTTAAACGATTTTGTGAGTGTAGGTAGTTTATTAATACGACTAATTGCTTTGCAAATTTTGCCAAAAATTAGTGTTTGCGAGTTTTACTTTTCAAATATTTGAAAAAAGGCCGATTGAGATCTTTTAAGATTGTCTATTATCTTCTAGTATAACATCTATTATTTTATTGTATTTGTAGATGAATCGATATGTGACAATTCTAAAATTTATAAATATTAAGATATATAACCATAAATCCTAGGTATACTCTTAGTATTGTCATACTAAAAGGCAAGAGGATCCGACTTAATTGAGATGGGCTTGAGTTATGTCGATTTATAAACAAAAATCAGCCAAGTCTCGGTCTCATCCTAATGGTTTCGCCAATTAAAAACTAACGGTGGTTAAAACCAAGCAAATGTATCTTTTGTGGATTATTTATTGTATGAGTTATTTTGGTCTCAATGCAAATAGTTTAGGGTATTTTCCCTATTTATAATTATGATATTATCAAATATATATGATTTGGGTACTATTTTTTTTTTTTTTTTTGAATTAAAAATGTGAGTATTGAGATTCGTACTCAGTTCATTTACTTAATTACTAACTCACATATATACATACTTAATAAACAATACATCACTATGAAGTGATAAAATTAAAATGGAGCATTATATATATATATATGTATAGATCAAACCCTCTGCATTTCATAAGTGGGGATTTAGGAGAAAACCTCATCCACTTCATAAACCTTAGCATATCCATCTTAGACGACGTCGACGCCACCTCTCTCCATGAACCTTCTCATCTCCCATCCTCCCATCCAAAGCGGAACAAAAATCCTAATAACCAAACAAACAAGTGTGATCGCCACAACGTTCAAACACAACTCCCATGATTTGGAGCCCCATCTGCCCCAGCCCTACACAGCGTAGGCGAGTCCGACGTATTTCTCCCAGTCGGGCACGTTGTAGAAGACGCGGCAGAGCTTCGGCACCGCAAACGCGCCCGAGCGCTCCGGCCACCGCGTGAGTGTGGAAGATGGCGAACGTGTCGTCGACGTGGCAGAGGAGGCGACCCTGTTGAGGGTGTACCCCAATCAGGATGGCCGCCCAGCACTGGACGAGACCGGCAGCGGGGGTACTGATGAATACGAGGCCGGTGATGACACCATTTACGGCTCCCAAGGCTGAGGGCTTCGCGCAGAGAGTGATGTCGAGCACCAGCCACGTCACCAGGCTGACGGCAGCGCAAACCTGGGCGTTGATCACCGCCAGCGATGCTACTGTGCTGGCGGCGTACGGTGCTCCGCCGTTGAACCCCGTCCAACCCATCCACAGCAGCCCGCGCCGGCCAGCATCATTGTTACGTTGTTTGAGGGAAATCTGTTTCTGTCGCTGTCGCTCCTCGGACCCACCTGATAATCAAAAGTTTATGACTATTATATTTCTCTGGGCGTTTATTATCGATGATTAATTTAAATAGATGAATCTCTCAAAAAAATTGTTTAGATGGATAAAAAAATATAATAAATTAATCCATTTGTTCATTAACATGAAATAAAAGCTTGAGATATTTCTTCATAATTTAAGTTTATTAAATTCAAGCACTAGAAATATCGAAATTCTTCTAATAAAGGTGAAAATAATGAGTTGATTGCAATCAAATAACCACTTTAGACTCAAATTGTAATTATAGCATCACTTTCAGAAAGTGTTGCAAATTAATATATACTCCCTCCACCATATTTATTCATTTAATTCCATTTTGATCCGTCCACAAAAAATACTTACTCTTTTTAAAAAAATATCAACTTTACATTTTTATCCAAAATCTACTCACTTATTTGCAAAAAAAAAAAATAAAAATCAATGGTCCATCTTTTTACACTCATTATCTATTAATATATTCATTTATTATCCATATGACATATCTTTTAATCCCACTATTTATTAATTTATTATCTTCATTCACTTTATATTCATTACAATTTATTAAAATTTGTGCCATCAAAATCAATGAACGAAAATAATGGACGAAGGGAGTACACAATATTTTGATTTGTTGCCATTAGAATCACCCCAAATTTTTCAGCCGTCAAAAATTTCGAACAATTCACTAAAATTTCTGTTTCAAATCAATTATTGTCGTTCAGGCCCTTGATTTGAAAAATTAGAAGATGGACTTTGAAGGAATCTAAGAGTACTGCTTGTTGTCATTGCTCCAGCAAAACTTTGTAATTTGCAATTATTGGACGTTGACCCATGCCAAAACGTTCCTCTCATCGAGATCATATAAGCTCAACCTTTAATTTTCAAATCAAGGCTAACATGGCGATTATAAAATTCAAAATTTTAGTGAATTGTTCAAAATTTCCAATGACAGAAAAATTTTGGGTGACTTAATTGCACTAAATCAAAATTTGGGTATCAATTTGCAAAACTTCAAAAATTAATGTTATAATTGCAGTTTAGGTCTAAGATAATAATTTGATACCTCGTCAATCATATATATTATCTATTCTAAATATTCAATCCAAAAGAAGAAGAAGAATGTAGGTAGCTACCCCAATAGGCGCATAAATCCAGCCACACGGAGGAGAGCCGTAAGTCGATGACCCCATCTTCGCCAGCTACCCTCGAGATTCCTGTGTAGGCCCCCCGTGTCTGAAACGTGTGCGAGCGGCACGAACGCCATCCACGCCGTGAAGTTCATCCGCCCAGCCGCCGCCGATGAGCATGGGCGTGGTGGCGCAATCTGACTGGAACCACACCATCGCCGCCGTCTCCCGAAAGGCTGGCCCACGAGGAATCGTAGTCCGGTAGCGGTTTCGAGGAAGTCGAGCGGTGGTCGATCGCCGAAGGACATGCGGTAGCCCCAGTCGATCCAGCAGATGAGGGTGGCCGAAAAGGCGTAGAGCGCCATGAGGGAGGAGTTGACGGCCCACTTCTTCTTCGCGAAGCCACTGTAGAGCAAGAAGAGTCCCGGCATGGACTGCAGGGCCACTAGGGTCGCGGCGGTGAGCTGCCACGCGTTGTCGCCTTTGTTCAGCCAGTCGGGCTCGACTCGTCGGGGAGGAGATTGGGAGGTAGCTAGGCATGGCAGTGGATCTCGGACCCGGTCCAGATCCGCAGATTCAGATCCATTTTTCAGGATCTGGATCTTCAAGAAATAGGATCCGACGGATCTGGATCGGATCCGGATCATTCTTTTAAAATCCGGATCTGGATCTCGATTTCTGAGATCCAGATCCGGTCCAGATCCGATCCATGGATCCATATAATATATATGTATATATAATTTTTATTTTTATTTATAAGTGTATTATAATATTTTTATTTTTAGTCGAAGTTGGATAAACTAGGTTACGAAATTGGATAATATGTTAATAATATTAGAAATTTGTACCTTGTAATTGAGAAAATTTTGTATATGAGTTGTCTATTTGCTAAAATATGTATGCTACTTCTTCTATTACTATTACAATAGTATTTGCTGTCATGAAAGCAAAAATAAATTTATAACTAACATCTTCTTGTATAGTGATGATTGTAGAATTTTGAAATAATTATTATAGTATTATACGTATTTAGATTATTATTATTATTATGGTGTTACTGTGAATTATATTTGATTTAAGATTTATTTTAGAAGAGAATATATGTATCCGGGTCTAGACCCTTGACCCTATGGATCTTATGAATCTGGGTCTGGATCTAATTTTTTTGGATCCAATGGATCTGGACCGGATCCGGATCCAAATAAAAAATTACGGATCTGGATCTGGACCTAGCCAGATCCGGTCCATTGCCATCTCTAGAGGTAGCTCAGCCATTGATGAGAGAGAGAGAGAGAGAGAGAGAGAGAGAGAGAGAGAGAGGTAGTATGGGGTAGGGGTGAGTATTCGAGTATTTGGTGGGATATGGTCAAAAAATATCCAAATTAAAATAACCGAAATTTTAGAAATGATATCCGAACCAAACCGAAATAATTTCGGTTACCAAACCAAAATAACCGAAAATTATTTCGGATAATTCGGATAAAACCGAATTTTTACTTTAATTCTGAATTTTAAACAAAAACATACAAAAAATATTCTAATACTCAACAAATAACTAGTTTGCAATATTCATAAATAACATTGTCAAATACTAAACAACTCATTACCAACAATCTTCATAAGTTCAAAGTTCAAAGTTCAAAAAACATTACCAAATACGAACAATTCATAAAAATGCTACAATCTTCTCAAAACACCAAATTTAAAGTTCAATTTAGGACAACTATTTATTTTAATGATAATATTACTATACTATATATAAATATAAATTTGAAGATCGGATATTCGGGTAAAAAACTCATACCCGATCGAAAACCATACTATCAAAATATATTTCGGTTATAACCGAATTGTCCGAAATAACCGATTTACTCGAACCAAATTAAATATTTCGGTTTGGTTCGATTCGATTATTCGGTTATTTGACATTTTGCTTACCCCTAGTCTGGGGATAGATGCAAATGGCGATATATGGAGATGAATAATATAGGTGCCGCCTTTTCTGGTGGGATGTATTTCACGTCATTGGCCGGCTCTACTCTCCTGCTTCTCTTCTTCTAGCGCAGGACATCCAATCTTTCATCTCCTGCACCATTAATTTATATATACGTTTGTTAGTATGAATTGATGTTTTTAGTCATTTTTTTATAATAAAATTAATTTAACCACTCGTTTAAGAGAAGAAAACCAGTGTCCACAATTTTTGTGTATCACTATGTCTCACTATTATATTTATTATTTTAATAATATTTTTGTAAAATAAAAATATTATAAAATAAAAATATTATAATATTACGAATCATACTTAAATCTATTTCAAAAAATTACATATAAAAAATTATATAAAACTTTGGATTTATCAACTCTAATAATGAATTATTAACTAATAAAAGTGAATCAAATGATAAAAAAAATATTTATATACCCTAAGGGGGTGTTTACTTTGTATGATTAGGTTGGATAGATAAAATTAATTCAACATAATCAAGTGTTTACTTTTAAGGATTAACATTTGAGGATATCCTAAAGTCCGGGATTATTTTAATCCTTTGAATTATTCTCTATTAATTTTAATCCAACCAATATAGATAGGATTGAAATAATCCTCCAAATAAATGGAGAATTATTTATCCAAATTTATATCATTCACTAATCATTTGTAGTAAAACAAAGGATTGATAGATAAAAATTATCTTATCACACATTTAATCCATCAAATAATCAATCATTCAAAAGGCTAATCATGAAAACTAAACACTCCCTAATTGGATGAAATAAATCCTAGTTAATAGTTACAAAATTAAACTAAAACATATAAAATTATACCTAAACCAATATGGATTTTTTTTTTAAAATGAAAGTGAGACACAAAATCAGACACCAATTGGAATACTAGATCTCAAACCCTCGTTTGATAGCATAATGTTTTATTTTTTATATTTTCAAAGTCTAAAAAAATGTTCCTTTTTTTTTCTAAAATTTGATTAATTGAGAAGATTGCAAATTAAATCACAATCTAACCTTACTATTTGTAGCAAATAAGACTCTTCTAGTTTTTTTTCCACGATTTAAGAAGCTAAGGTTTAAACATTAATTTAAAATCAATTGAGAACTTGGAACCTAATTGAGGATCGAAAGCTTTCTCAAAATAGATAAGAAGGTTGAGACCTTTTGAAACCATATTGAGGATGAAGACCTTCTTAAGCATTCGATTTTGCATTCCAAATTATTGGGAGCTCTAGTTTGAGCACGCGACTCATGACTCAACTACTGAACCACCAGACGTTCAACAACAAAGTTGTTCAATAGGTGGAACAACCCAGACAACAGTATGAGGCATGAACGGGTGCATATCAAAGTGATGATTAAATAACGTTATAATGACTTCCAAAAGTAAAAACCTATCAGACAAATACTGTAAATGAATCTGGATCTTGAGGGGCGGACAACACAACACCTGCTCAAGCAGTGATGCATAAATCTACACTTTACACGCCATGGCTGTCATACATAAATACCAAAGATACCATTTCATGGCCTGCTCAGGTAACCTACACAGCTTGGATCAATCACAACACTTTCCCAACAAACTGTGTAAAGAGAGAGCAATCCAAATCATAGCTAACGTTTCCAGCAACAAAGATAGAAATAATCATCTCAATTGGATCAATCATAACAAAGTCGAAAAGAGAAAATTTGCAAATTGTCTATGGACAGTTGTGCGGACATGAAAACAGAGACCTACCAAATTCGTCAGTTACATGTTGAGAGATGTAGAGGGGTGATAAATAATGATCACACGATTTTTTTCTTATAACCAAGTATGAGACGAGAGTTTACAACATGTGAAAGGCATTTCAACCAACTCCCCTTCCTCTATTTAAATAATTTACTGAGAATACTTCCAGGCTCAGTGATCCTCGATCTTCTTCAAACCTTTCATATCCGTCGTTTCCACCCTGCATCATCCAAACAGAAATGAAGTTTAAGGCAGATCATTCCACTGACAAGCAAAGTACACATATTTAAGCTACCTTGACATTATTCAGACAAACATACATAATGCAAATAAGCAGGTGTTATAGATTTTTACTTCTTGCTTCTTTCAATTTAGAAAACGTTGTCTCAGTCAAGAACAATCTAGAGTTAAGGTCAATGCTTAGCAAACTTGATTTTCTTGTAGCTCTATAAAGATTTTATAGCACATGCTAAAATACAGGTGTCGGGATGTTCTAGCAATTACTCTATATTGCATCCAATGCACATAATTCAACTAAGCATAAATATTTCAACTGAAATCCACATTTTTTAAGGGAGAAGACTTTCCATCTTGAGAAATGTGCTAATTTAGAGAATGCAGAAGAATTTTTTGAAGAAAGAAGACGTCTAACCATCTTTGATGCCTTCCACGAAGCATTTTGTGACACTTGGATAATTTAATATGTACACGATAAACAAATGCTTATAAACATCATTAATCAAAGAAAAATAACTTATTTGTTTCCCCTAAATATCCTGCAATTGCTAGTCAGTAAAATAGAATAAAGCTAGAAACAGCATTTCTTTTGCATCATATACATCAAGGAGATAAGGCATAGTCGCCTATTAATAATTGGTATTGAGAAACTTGGCAGCTGAATCATCAACGTCAATTCTGCAACGGTAAATTGATATATGTTCAAAGGCGAAGTGCAATGAAAACTTACGTTGTTCCTATTAGAGCAATCTTTTGAACTTTCGAAATTTCAGAACCAGATTGATTATCCTCAATGAAGATTGTCAAGCTGATTAAGAACAATAAGTGAGGTCAATCACATTTTTTTTTTGCAGTACAATGTTGAGTCTGAAGGCATAGAGATAGAAACACACCTGCGAACATTCTGAAACTTGACGTACTTCAATATAACCGGTTTTCCCTACAGAGGTTTAAGCATATCCGGCATCATATTAAATACGTAAAGCTTATTTTCAAGCAAACAAGATGGAAATGAGACGCACTGAAGTTTACCTTAAGGTTATCCTCAGACAAAACAGCAGTATCACTTGGGGGGAAATCATTGACATTACTGTGGACTTATAGTAATCAAAACGAGTACAAAAATAGCAAGAGAGAAATTCATCAACATCAAAGATTAATCCTCAGATAATACCTAAATCCCATGTGCTCCCTGTTAGCAAAAAGTTTCACAGTTTTTGGACCTGGAATTTCCAAAATAGCATTAATAAGAGGAAATACTTAATCAATCGGTTTGTCCTAGATCTAATAGGTAGGAGAAAAGAACAACTCTTGTAATATTGCTAATGCCAAGTATTTAATATTCTTGGGGCTAACAGAGCGGGACCTACTTTGGGGGAATATGAAAGGAAAAAATAACAACCGGGCACAACACTACAGTAAGAGAATCCACTAAGGTCATTGAAGACATGAGCTCCATGATTTCAAAGACACGAGTTGATAGCAACGTCGAGGGCGCTGCTGTGCCCTGGAGAGTCTTCACGCGTGGAGCGCGGAAAGTGGTGGATTATTAATCTATTTTATTAGCTTATCTAGTTATTAATTAATCTGCTATCTTATTAAGTATTACTTCTGTTAGTTTAATAAGTATCAGGCCTTAGTATTGCATGGGCTGCGTTCCTGCATGGGCCTTGTGTATTTAAATAAGTTTTCTGCCCTAGGGTTTCTCATCGAGAGATCAACGCCTTTGTGGACAGCGAATTGCTGTAGGGCCTCACTTTGAGGAGTGTTATTGAGTATCATTATCTTTCTTTCTCTTACAATCACCTTCGCTCTAACAAACTGGTCCGACCTGCCGGATCGAAAGATGGTCACCAAGAAGGAATTCGAGGAGTTAGAAGGTGGTTTCTGATTTGCAAGAAACAGTGAAAGGCATGCGGACTCCTGCACGACGATGAATTCCACGTTGGAGGCTATTCTAGCCAGATTGCCAATTCGAAAGAAACCTTAATTGGGGACGGAGTAAAACTGAAAATCCAACAGGAGATTCGAGATCTCGGCACAGATGCTGCAGAAGATGGATTTACCTTACTTTGATGGTTCCGAACCACTGGTTTGGATTGCTCGCACCAACCAGTACTTCATAGTTCACGAAACACCAGATGACTAGAAATTGAAAATCGCGCTCATCGCGATGTCAGGGGCTGCCATGTCTTGGATACAGTTACTACTACGTCGCTAACCCAAGTTAGAGTGGAAACACTTTACACGAGAACTGCTGGAGAGATTTGGGGATGACTCTGCCATCAACATATATGAGGCGTTGATTACGACGAAACAAACAGGTTCTCTCGAAGATTATATTTCCTCATTTGAGAATCGTGTTGCCCAGCTACCTGATGTGTCTGATGACCAGTACATGGGGTACTTCTTGGGTGGATTAAAGAAATACCTGCGTGATCAAATACAAGACACCATGCTCACCTCCTATTCATTAGCAGTTCGTGCTGCTCGTCGTATTGAGCGCACGTCCAAAAACTCAAATTCGCTATCCACAAAGGCGTTGATCTCTCTGATGAGAAACCCTAGGGCAGAAAACTTATTTAAATACACAAGGCCCATGCAGGAACGCAGCCCATGCAATACTAAGGCCTGATACTTATTAAACTAACAGAAGTAATACTTAATAAGATAGCAGATTAATTAATAACTAGATAAGTTAATAAAATAGATTAATAATCCACCACTTTCCGAGACTCTCCAGGGCGCAGCAGCGCCCTCGACGTTGCTATCACGAGTCAAACAAATACCACTAAGGCATAAAAAAGAGATTTACTGCATCAGTATGAAATGAGATTTAAGAGCTAGTTACCGTCCTCTTCTGGCCCTTTAACTACAATGGAATGAATTTTAACAACTTGATTGAAGGGAATGTAAATTAAGAGCTGCTCGTCCGCATCACTTTCCAAGTTCAAACCTTCGTCTTCCCTGTACCCCTGATACGAAACAAACTATTATAATCTAGAACGGCAAAGGATGCAGTATCGAAGCAACATCAACATATATTAATTTAACCCACCAGCACACCTTACACGAAGTTCCATACATCAGTGTTTATCTTAAATAAATTATTTTATTCTACTAGATTATTTTCTAAATTGCTGGCATTATGTCTGCACGAGCACTAAGCACCCAATGCATGTTTCTCAAAAAGTGCTTCACCAGAGCCTTATTTTGTTGTTTTTCGTCATCTGTATTGATGAGGGCTGATACATCCACACTACAATCAACTCGGGCATTCAATCCTATTGAGAAATCTTCTCCGCCGGTTTAGGAAAAATACTTAATTTGCTTCTTGGAGGTTTTGAGAGATTTGCAACCTGCAATATTAATCAAATTGCAAAATTTTGGAGGCCTCTAGATATTTTGAGAAAGGCCTCGACAAGTTGCATCGTGCAACTTAGCAGTATTTCAATGTAATAAGCTAACATGGGCAACTAACTGAATATTCTTGGTTGATGGGGTCAGTCATCCCATTGTCTATAAATAGGCATGTAGGCTTTAGATTAAAAGAGATGATGAGAGAAGTGGTGTCGCATAGAAGTAAGATGTGTAAGTGGGTGTCTTGTAAGTGTAGAGAAGTAAGTCTAAGTGAGAGAAGTGTCCTCAAAAAACATGATATGACAGAAGAAAGAGCTGTCAGATTCAAAAGAGATGGAGGTTAAGATTCACAAGAAACTTGTAAAACTCCTGAAAAGACAAAGAGATAATGAGGAAACAGAACGAGTAAAAGATTCATATGTTGAAGAAGATGGTCCAATTGCAACACAAAGTAATTGGAAAATATAAGTACATTAGAGAACGCCAGAACTGGTAAGGAATGATAAGGAGATCGAGGGATCACAAGAAGAGCTTGAGAATCTCCAAGCCTACAACCTCAAAAAACAGCAAAGTACGAAACCCAAATCTCAAATATGCCAATGCCACAGTAAGGACTAAGGAAAAAGACAGATTTAGAGAAGTAGACTCAAAAGAAGAACTGTCACAGGATATGTTCCCCAAAGAGCTCAACTTTGAAAGATTCCACAAGCTAAAAGAGCAACTAAATATAAGAAGAAAGTAGGTGCCTGGAGGAATTTTGTCGGCCAACTTAGGAATTGTGAAATGAGAAAATTGTTTCATGGAGGTTTCGAGATTTGCAACTTGCAATATTAATCGAAATGCAAAATTTTGGAGGCCTCTAAATACTTCGAGAAAGGCTTTGACAAGTTACATTAGGCAACTTAGCATTACATCAATGTAATAAGCTAACATAGGCAACCAGCTAGAATATTCTAGGTTGATGAAGTTCGTAATTGCATTGTCTATAAATAGGCTTATATTAGAAAAAGATGGTGAAAGAAGTAGTCTTGCAGCGAAACAAGTACAAGTAAGTCCTAGTGAGAGTTGTGTCCTCAAATATTGTTTGTGCGCGCTCGCGTGTGTATAAAATATATTGAGATTTCGTGTTCTCAAGTGCTGCGTACACATTATCTAGTTTAATAAAATTGTGTAAGGTGTGCTCCGACCCAACAAATCCAAATTGGATAGTTCTAAGAACTTAGTCGAAAACATCATATTCCACCAGAATCGTGAAGCCCACAAAAACTTTTTGCAGAACAAGAAAAGCTCCAATTCATAAATGCTCGAATCCATTAACTTGAGAAAACAGTAAAGAATCCTAAGAGAGAGAACCCCAATCCCAAGCGAAATCTGATAAATAATTTACCTGTTTGAGAGCGTTAGGAAGAGAGTGGCTGCTGTTTTGATTCAGACATTCCACACCAGACCAATCGATAAACTCGAGTAGATCAACCTGATTATCAATCAAACTTTCGATCAAACAACCCCACGTTTTAAAAAATAAAAAAATCGAGCATACATGAAATTGAGACAACATAAACAAAGTAATAATATTACTTGGTTTCGTTGAAGAGAGGAGGCTGCTTCGGCGGACATGGCTGCTGGTGAAGGTGATGCTCAACTCAAAATTGGGACGAACTAAAAAGGCGATTCCCTCTCTAATCGATTCAGATTTGTCGACTTTAAAACCTATCGCACTTTAAAATTGCTTTCAAGATTCGAAACAGCGTTTTTATTAAATATGGGAAGTCGCGTTTACTTCGAGTTTAATTAGTTTTAGGCAAAATTGATATGGACGCCTTAAATTTTTTCAGTTTTGCACTTATACCATCTTAATTTTACTTTTCTCAATTGCTACTTCGTTTTATGTTGTGCACCTCAACTCAATTGTTATGTTCTACTTTGTTTTTCATTCTTTTTCTCCAAATTGTATAATCCATACCAAAGAAGAAGCAATCTTGTTTCTTGTTATGATCAAAGGAAAAGCGGGAATAACGGTTGAAGGAAAGGGAAGTCAAAAAGGGAGTGAAGTAGCGTGTGGAAAGAGAGGAGGCAGTTGAGAAGAAAGCAAGTTAGTTAAAAGGAGTTGTAACAAACATGAGAAGAGACCAATAGAAATAATACACGTGTAATAGTTGTTAGAGTGGTTGAGAGACATTGTATATAAACGAGAGGAAGCTGAGAATGCAGGGCATCAAAATGAATATTTTGTATCGCATAAGAGTCATTCCTCAATTGAGCTGAATAATACTTGAGTTTGTCTCTTGAAATTTTTGTGTGATCTCTACTATTTCACACGAGTTTTATGATTGATGAAGCAGAGTTTAGCTTGATTGCTACAAGTGGTATCAGAGCCGATTTTTTCACGCTATCCGTATGCCAAGAAAGTCAAAAATGGAAGGAAGAGTTACAGACATCGAACTCTAGTTGAAACAGATGCAGCAACAACAAACGCAAATGCAGCAACAACAAATCGAATTGAGCAAATCTATGCTCGCAGCCATACAGAATCAATTTGATGAAATGAAGAGAGAGATGAAATCAAACGAAGGAACGAAAGGGAGACAATCAACAAATGACAGTACAGAGGGAGAGAGCCATCAAAGGGAGAGAGGTAAGTCTCACTATTCAATCAATTTGAATACATGTATGCCAAAATTAGAATTCCATGGTTTAGTGGGGAGAATCCATGCGACCGGTAAGAAAGTGCAACAAGTATTTCACGGTAAATCAATGGAAGACGATGATAAAGTATTTACTGACGATGTACATGGATGGACGAGTGATCTTCGTACTTGGAATACATTGAAGAGATAGGAAGGGTGAGTTGGAAAGAATTTACAGAGATGGTGATTCGAGAGATTTGGGGAAGTAGATGGCAAGAGCGTCGTTTCATAATTCAATCATTAAAACAATATCAACGGTGGATGTTTACACATCCAAATTTAAAGAATTGAAAGCAATTATAGCAGTAAGTAACAGGAGTCTGCAGGAGGATTATTTCATAAAATGCTATATGGGGGGTTTAAAAGATGAGATCGCTAGCTTGGTAGAAATGTTTGAACCCCAAAGCTTGAACAAGCTATCAAACTTGCTAAAAACAAGAGATGCGACTACTTATTCGGGAAGAGGACCCAAGAATTTTAGCAGAAATTTTGAAGGAAGTTGGAAGAAAAACAATGAAGAACCAACTACCAAACCATGCAGTGGTATTCCTATATTAACCACTATATCAAGCACTCAACCAGCAAACCAAAGTCCTATGAACTTCAAGAAGCTGACTCCCGCTGAGGTTGAAGAGAGGAGAAAGAAAAAATTATGTTTCAATTGTGATGAGCCGTATAGGCTAGGCCACAAATGCAAGAAAATGTTTGTAATAATTTGTGAAGGGGAGGAAGATGAGACTGAGTTGATCTTGGAGGAGATGGGATCTAAAGAAGAAGAAGAAGAAGTGCAGATTTCAGTAAATGCTTTAGCTGGGCAATTGGCTGCTAATACTATAAGACTCCAAGGAAAAGTGAAAAAACAGAATATCATAGTGCTAATAGATACAGGTAGCACTCATAGTTTCCTTGATCTAATGACTGCTAAGAAGCTTGGATGTGAGTTAGAGTGTACTAACCCCTTGTTAGTCACAGTGACAGATGGAGGGAAGATTGAATGCAACATAAGATGCCCAAAGCTGGATTGGGAAATGGGGAATTATAAGTTCAGTACACCAGTTCGAATCTTACAGCTTGGGGGTGTGACATGGTAGTTGGTGTAGACTTATTGAAACAATTGGGACCAGTAACCTTCAATTACAGTGAGCAGACAACAAGCTTTTGTAAAGAAGGAAAGCAGCTCACACTCCAAGGGATTAAACAAGAGGTGACCCTTAAGATGATATCTGGGAAACAATTCAAAAGAACGTTGAGGAAAGGGAAGGGCTCCATGTTTGGTTGTTTGTGTATGCTATCTGCAGAAAATGTAGTCCAAGATTGCAAAGCTCCAGTACATATCCAACTCCTTATTCAAAAGTATTTACACATATTTGAAACTCCAAAAGGCCTACCACCCAGCAGGGCATATGACCACAAGATTTCTCTAAAACCAGAAGCCACGGCCTTCAAACAAAGTGCTTACAGGTATCCTTATTTACAGAGAACATAAATTGAAAGCTTAGTTCAAGAGATGTTGAAATCTGGTATTATCCAACCAAGTACAAGCTCATTCTCATCACCCGTATTACTTGTAAAGAAAAAAGATGGAACATGGCGTTTCTATGTTGATTACAGACGACTCAACTCTGTAACAGTGAAGGATAATTTCCCTATCCCTTTGGTTGATGACTTATTGAATGAATTGGGGGCTACTACCATCTTTTCTAAGATTGATCTAAGATAGGATACCATCGATAAGAGTACATGAGGCGATATTTTCAAAACAAAGATTTGTTACATCTTCCGGCATATCTGAGTTTAGAGTGATGCCTTCTGCTAACCAATGCAGCTTCATTTCAGCCCTTATCAACTCGTGTTCGCACCATATCTCCATGATTTTGTCTTCGTATTTTTGATGATATATTAGTATATAGTGAATCAAGAGATCCATCCGCATCATCTAGAAGTGGTATTCCGACACTATCACAACATCAACCGTATGCTAAAGCATCAAAGTGTTCATTTGGGCAAGCATCCGTGGAGTATCTTGGGCATATCATCGATCGGTAGGGGTGTGCATGGATCGAACCGAATCGAAAAAACCGACTGAACCGATCGGTTTCGGTCGGTTCGATTCGATTTTAAGGTAATCGGTTTTGGTTCGGTTCAAAATTTTAACTAAAATTGATTTTCGGTTCGGTTTTCGGTTTACGTTTTAGGTTGATCGAATCGAACCGAACCGAAACTATTATTTTATATATTTATATATTTTATATAATAATTAATTAATATTTTAATTAAATAATTAGGATAAAAATATGTTTATTTAGAAAAATATATATATAATTTATATTTCGGTCGGTTTTTCGATCCGACCGAAATCGATCGGTTTTTTCGGTTCGGTTTTCGATCGGTCCAAACTTATAAATCGGTTCGGTTCGGTTCAAAAAAATTCTTTCGGTTCGGTTTTCGGTTTTAAAAATTTCGATCGGTCGGTCGAACCGACCGACCGATGCACACCCCTAAGTCGAGGTGAGGTGAAGGCTGACTCAGAAAAAATTAAAGCAATGGTGGAGTGGAAGAAACCACAAAATCTGAAAGCTCTAAGGATTTCTTGGTTTAACTGGGTACTAGAAAATTTATAAGAACTATGGCTCCATTGCAAGGCCTCTCACCGATTTGACAAAAAAAGGGGCTTCAAATGGAATGAAATTGCTGAGAAGGCATTCCAACTACTCAAAGAGGCAATGGTATCGGCTCCTGTCCTTAAACTCCCTAATTTCTCACTGCCATTTATATTAGAGACAGATGCAAGCTACCATGGCATTGGCGCAGTCCTTATGCAAGAACATAACCCTATAGCTTTTTTGAGCAAAGCCTTGGCGCCAAGAAATAAAGGTCTATCTACATACGAGAATGAGTTCTTAGCTATACTGATGACAATAGAGAAATGAAGGTTTTATCTTCTACACAACCAATTTATTATCAAGGCAGACCACCAAAGTCTCAAGTATTTACTTGAGCAGAAGATTTCAACTCCTACACAGCACAAATATTTGACAAAGTTGTTGGGGTTTGATTATAGAATTGAATCGAAGGGAGTGGAAAATACGATGGTGATGCTCTCTCTCGAACGCCTTCATATGAAGCTGAAATTCAAGCTATATCTATGTGCACACCAGCCTGGATCAGTGAGGTCGTGAGGAGTTATGAAGAAGATATGGAAGCTCAAGATATTATTGTTCAATGCAGTGTTACTCCCTACAACCTGTCTTACTTCTCTTTCAATGATGGTTTACTGAAATACAACAACAATTCTGGGAATGAGCTCAGAACAAAAGTAATTCACTACATGCACTCTTCCGGGTATGGGGGGCATTCAGGAGTTGATGGGACTTTTCAGAGGGTCAAGAGTGCTTTCCTATGGCCAAGCTTGAAGCAAGATGTGCAGGCTATTGTATCTCAATGCCATAGGTGTCAAATTAGCAAGCATGAAAACACAAGACCTGCTGGTCTACTGCAACCTCTACCAACGCCAGCACGAGCTTGGCAAAGATATTACGATGGATTTTGTTCAAGGCCTACCAAACTCGAAGGGGAAAAATACCATCGGGTAGTGGTTGATCGTTTACTAAATATGCACATTTCTAGCGCCGCAACATCCATTTTCAGCCTCATCTTGTGCACAAGTATTCCTTGATACTATCTACAAGTCGCACGGATTACCTTGAGCATTATTTCGATCGAGATAAAATCTTTACTAGTAAATTTTGAGAGATTTGCTTCACTCATTGAGTGCAACAAAGACATGAGCACGCCATATCACCCCAAACCGATGGGCAAAGTGAACATGTTAACCAATGTTTGGAGATGTATCTTAGGTGTATGTGTTGCCATGCACCTAAACTATGGTTTTCTTGGTTATCATTGGCGAATTTTGGTATAATACCAACTTTCATTCAGCTATACAAACTACTCCATTTGAGGCATTATACGGGTACAAACCAACTCCGCTCACGTTGGATTCCTGTATGCAGCCCCAAGTCATTGGCGTTGAAGCTTCAATTCAAGAGAAGCTCGACATTCAGCAGAACCTTAAGAAACTACTGTTGAAAGCCCAAGACCGTATGAAGTCAAATGCGGATAAACGCGTCGGCAAAGATCGCGAGTTCATCGTCGATGACTGGATCTATTTGAAGCTTAAACCTTATAAACAACACTCTTCGCCTACAACGGCATGGAAGCTCAGCCCCCGCTATGCTGGCCCGTTCAAAATTGAGAAGCGCATCGGGAATGTTGCCTACCGACCGCAACTACCTTCATCTACTACCATTCATCCGGTGTTTCATGTAAGCCTGCTCAAGCGCATCATTAAGAATACTCATTTAGTGGCACCATCAACGCCCGACTTTGATGAAGATGGTAAGGTCCTCTCGCATCCAATAAAGATCCTAGCTCGCGATTATCAAGAAGAACAACATTCTAGTGCGAAGTTTTGGTTCAATGGGCTCACCTTCCGAGGTCAAGCAACTTGGGAAGACTTTCAGACCATCGAGACTAAATATCCGAGTCCTTTTGACTTGAGCACAAGTCAAAATAAAGGGAGGGCATTGTTATGATCAAAGGAAAAGCGGGAATAACGGTTGAAGGAAAGGGAAGTCAAAAAGGGAGTGAAGCAGCGTGTGGAAAGAGAGGAGACAGTTGAGAAGAAAGCAAGTTGGTTAAAAGGAGTTGTAACAAACATGAGAAGAGACCAATAGAAATAATACACGTGTAATAGCTGTTAGAGTGGTTAGAGACATTGTATATGAACGAGAGGAAGCTGAGAATGCAGGGCATCAGAATGAATATTTTGTATCGCATAAGAGTCATTCCTCAATTGAGCTGAATAATACTTGAGTTGGTCTCTTGAAATTTGTGTGTGATCTCTACTATTTCACTAGGGGTGAGCATTCGGACGGTTCGGTTCAAAACCGAACCGAACCCGAAAAACCGAATTTTTTTTAAAACTCAAACCGAACCGAACCGTTTTCTATATCCAAACCGAACCGAAATATTCGGTTTGGTTCGGTTTTACCCGAATTTAAATTACATTTAATATAAATATTATAATATTTATAATATAATATATTATATATATATATATAATTATATATATGTATATAATATTAACTAATTTGAGTATTAATAATATAAATAACATATATATATATATAATATATAAAAAAATAAAAAATAAAAAATTCGGACGGTTCGGTTTAAAAACACAATTTTTTTCCCCAAACCGAAACCGAATCGAATTAATTTCGGTTTTAATATTTTCAAACCGAACCGAACTCGAATTACTGTGCAAACCGAACCAAACCGCTAATTTTGGTTCGGTTCGGTTCGATTTTTCGATCCATTCGATTTTTGCTCACCCTATATTTCACACGAGTTTTATGATTGATGAAGCAGAGTTTAGCTTGATTGCTACATTTCTTGGAAGAGAGCATCACTATTTGTTAGGAACTTCACCTTGGTCAAGCACGGACAGCCAGGGAAAATATGAGCTCCAGCCCTTACGAAACCACCTGTGGCACTACGAATGACCATTTCCAACATCCATCTGAGGGGGAGATCATGCCAAGCCTTGTACTCCCCCTTGGATGGACTTTGCCCGCAACGGGCATTCACAAACAAGAGCATCTGGGTCAACAGTTAGCCACCAACCAAGTTTCCCATGTATGCATGCCAACATTCTCCTTCTGCACACACAACTTTTCCCAACCTAGCCAATTTCTGCACCTGTTATCATCCCTTATTACCTCACCAAAAAGAATTCAGCATACGTCGAGCTCATGGCTCAAACAGAGGCAACAAAAACGTAGTCATGCAATAAGAACCTCTTTGAAAGATGTCTACTCCTCCAACTCAAGAAACCAAAAACTGCTTTTTTATCTCTCCCTGTCAAACAAGGCTGAGTGTAGCCTCCTCAAGTCTCCTCGACTGGCCATGATCAACATTAATAGTTTGGCCAGACACAGCTTCCAAATTATCTTTGAGCTTAAGGCACTCCACCCCCTTCTCTCAAAATTCAACATCGCCGACAATCTTCTTATCTGCACACAGAATGAACAAGTATGGATAGATAGGACCAACCAAATCATGCATGGTTCACTAAAATATATATTGCCCATTTATCACAAAAATCCAAATTTATAAAGGATAGCCTCTAACTAATTCCAGTCGACGCGCTCATAAGCTTTGTTCATATCAATCTTCAACGCAATATACAAGGAAATGCTGCACAAGTAATTATATTGTTTTATATAGGTCTAACAGTAGTTTATATTCACAAAACTTACATTTGAAATTCATTTATTTTAGTTTTCTTTTATATTTGAACGCATAATCTTCACCACGAGTACTGTAGCTTGGTAGTATTTCTGTTAGAGATTAAGTTACAAATCACAATTCCTTATTCCCAGCCAATCTGTAGAAGCTACGCTAGTAATATATGACTTGGGTCTTACTGCGAAGAAGTAGTAGTGATGATATGGTAATTATGGCTTAAAAATTAATTTATTCCGTAAAAAGTTACTTGTGTTATTAGTAATCGGTTTCTAAATAGAAATATGATGAATTATGGTTTATAACCTAAACTATAACTTTAGTTTGATTTGATGATATCAACTTTATTTATTTTTTAAATGACTTTAACTCTGCAAAATTATTTAATTATAACTAGCTAAAAAAATTCTGACATCGCAAATCTAATCAGGATCACTCGTAAAATAACATACTTCTAGACATAGTGTCATATTACGGGTGATCCTGCATGAGGTGGAAATTAGATTTCCACCTCAATTAAAGGTTATCCTAACAGATTTTCGATGCCAAATTTTTTGATGCCGATTATATTTAAATAATTTTGTAAAGTTTAGATCATTTAAAAATAAATTGAAGTTGGGTTCATAAATCAAACAAACACTAAAATTTATATCATAAATTATAATTCACCCTAAAAATAATATAAATGTCATGATTATTTCAATAATTATCCCAAAATGAAAAACCTATTCACCTAGCTCCAATTGACTTAAAAAAAAAAAGAATATTCAACTCATGATGAATGAACTTAGATAGTATTTTTATCTCAATCCCAAAAAAAAAAAAAGTGATCCTGGCCACATGGCCGGGCAATAACGGCCAAACCTGATAGCTTGATACCTAGAGGTGGCAAAGTAACGGGCCGGGTCGGCCCGATCCCGGGCTCATCGGGCATTTATATTTTTCGGGTCGGGTCAGGTCGGCCCAAAATTTGTTCGGGCCTAGAAATATGAAGCCCAAACCAACCCCAGGACTTTCTAATGATCCGCTTTTTTAGATTATTTTTAATTTTTAATATATAAAATTATTATTTTAAATTTCAAAAATTAAATAAATTAAATACATAATTAAAATCTCATAAACTCCTACCTAAATAAAGAATCAGTGATAAGAACATATTAAGCTTACTTATTCTTATGATAATGCTTCTCGTATATTTTGACATATTTATGTATTCATACGATGATATTATAATGCAAAGATAATTTTAATTCTTTAATTTAAGGAGAAATAAATTAGTAATTACAAATCAAAGGTAAATGATATTATTAAACGTCAATTCCACTTATACGCCTAAAATAATAGAAAAAATAAATTAATTATACAATATATATTTAAGATCAATGATTCAAAATAGTTTTACATATTATAAAGTCATTAATCATCAACCTATATATTTTGGAGATCATTTCTTTTATGAATTATTTTGAATGATTTATGAAGTTATTATTTTATTTAGAATTTTGATGTGTTTAATTCAAAAAAAATATTTTCACGACCAAGATGTGAATTAGTTAAACTTTTACTATAAAATATAATTAGTATTATTAAAAAGTATAGATATGTATATTAAATAAATTATAAAATATATATATTTAATAAAATATTAGGAGCTTTTTAATTAAAACCTCAAACTTTTTGGCGCTGAAGTTCGGTGGTAGGGTTTTTTGAATGGCTTTTACGCTTGGTTTTCCTGACCTTTAATTTTAGTCTCAACCAACCCAAACCCCAGACTCTGCTGACTTTTGGCCGAGCTCATTTTGCCGGCTCTATTGATACCTACCCTTCAGTGCCTCCACACCCACCCACGCACCCACCAACCAACTCCCAGGCCGTGAGAAAGTGAGCCACACCACCAGTAATACCAACACTAGAGAGAGAGAGAGAGAGGATCACAGTCACAATTCACACATCCCCAATCTCCACTACTCACCAACCATGGCCGCCACCTTATCCCTCCTTCCCCCCGCCTCCTTCTCCTCCCTCCGCCGCCACAACCCTCCCTCCCGCATCCACCTCCACCCCAAATTCTCCATCAAGGCCTCCGCCCCCGTCCTCACCCAAGACGACCTTAAGAAGCTCGCCGCCGACAAGGCCGTGGAGTACGTCAAGAGCGGCATGGTCCTAGGCCTCGGCACCGGCTCCACCGCTGCCTTCGTCGTCGACAAGCTCGGCGCCCTCCTCCAATCCGGCGCCCTCTCCGGCATCGTCGGCGTCCCCACCTCCAAGCGCACCCAGGAGCAGGCCGCCGCCCTCGGCATCCCCCTCTCCACCCTCGATGCCCACCTCACATTGACCTCGCTATCGACGGCGCCGACGAGGTCGACCCCAACCTCGACCTCGTCAAGGGCCGCGGCGGCGCCTCCTCCGCGAGAAGATGGTCGAGGCCGCCTCCGATAAGTTTGTTGTCGTCGTTGACGACTCTAAATTGGTAACGGGTCTAGGTGGTTCCGGGCTCGCCATGCCCGTCGAGGTGGTGCAGTTCTGCTGGAACTACAATCTGGTGAGGCTGCAGGAGCTGTTCAAGGAGGAAGGGTGCGACGCGAAGCTGAGATTGGACGCCGATGGGAAGCCCTATGTGACGGATAACTCGAACTACATTGTTGATTTGTATTTCAAGACTCCGATCAGTGATTCCGGCGCGGCAGGGAGGGAGATCGCCGCCTTGGAAGGGGTGGTGGATCACGGCTTGTTCTTGGATATGGCCACCGCCGTCATTATTGCCGGTGGGAGTGGAATCACCGTCAAGACTAAATGAAGATGATGAGGTTGATTGGGGATTTGGTGAGATTTGGGATTTTTTGCTGATTAACTTTGTTTTCTTCGACTTTCGTTAATACCTTGTTGCGCATTGATTTTGGTGTAACTCACAAGCTCAAATAAATTGAGAAAAAAATAATATTTGTACACTAATTGAAAGAATGGTTGTAGAATGTGTATTTATCGAATGTTTTTCGTGAATTTAGTGTGTTGTTATGTTTTTGTTATTGTGATGGAGCCATGAATTTTATGGGTTTGATGGGGTTTTGATGAGTAGCTGTCCAATTATAGTGAGATTGTTGAATGAATGAGCCGATGATCTAGAAAGAAGGATACTGGGAAACGCCACAGATTAATATCAAAGGATGATGGGGATGCAACAAGCAGAAGAAGAGAACTATGGAAAAAAAACGAATAGATTACATACACATATATTTTGAACTCAACAAGGAGTAACATTATCTAGTTACTTGACTTGTCTCAAGACTGGATCTGAGTTCAGAACGGAAAGAGGATTAGCAGCATTCTTAGGGATCTTCATCATATCTTCTTGGTAATGTGGCTGAAAGTCTGCTTCAATTTTTATTTTTATTTTTTTGTCAATTAATACAGAATTTTAAAGGCTGCGTCACGGTGGACTCGAACCAAAGCACCTTTTCGCAAGCGTTAACCACTCTACCACTGCCCAACACACACACTGCTTCAAAGTTATAAGTATAGGCTGTTCATGACAAAATCAAGTGTACCCTCTATTTTTTTTTACTTTATTTCCTATATATATATATATTTAAAAGTACTACTACTGCCTTCGCTATAAATTTTGATAAGCATACACTCGCGCCTATAAAATAATATAGCAGAATTTTGGGTAGCACAATATCTGAGTATCTATAACGGCAATATAAACCTGAGGATGCCGATGACGACACAAAATAAATGATTGATAAATTTGTCAAGCAACAGAAAAAGTCGAAATTACCCCAAATCCTCCGTGAGGCTACTATCCAACCATCTAAGGATAATAAAAGGGAGTGTAGAGATGAGAACCCCACACACAACAAACAAATCGTTTTGCAGCCGGAAGGATAGATTTGTGGCATATGGCAGCTAAAGCAGAAGTCATTGCAGGCCAATCCTCAAACCAAACTCTACAAGCTTGGTCAATCGACCACTTCACACCCTTTTCATATATGTAACATACCTGCTTCTTATATAACTGCACCTTATATTCCATTTTATTCTCTAATTAAGGAACTAACAGCATCCATTCTCAACAGTTGAAGAAGCATGGGGAAGGCAAGCAAATGGATCAGAAATTTATTGATGGGGAAAAGAGAGGACAAGCCCAAGGAAACAAGACCTTCATTTCCATCTGAGACTTGCACATCAACGTCGTTGGCCATAATGGTCTCCAAGACGTCGTCTAATCCTAAAGTGAGAAGGAGATGGAGTTTCAGAAGACCATCCGGCGCCAAAGCCATTAGTACTCACAAAAGCAGTAAATCCTTCGACTCAATCTACATGCCGAGACAAGCCTTACTTGAGTACGAGGCTCACCAGAATAAGGCAATGCCTCCTCCTACGTTAAATGCACATGCAGCTGCCACCAGAATACAAGCTTCCTATCGTTCTTATTTGGTACATGAATATGCACTCAACTCTGCCATTCTAGTTTTATTTTCAACTTCTTAGACCTACTCTGTGTGCGTGTGCACGCGCATGCGTTTAAAAGTTGAATACGTTTGATTTACTTACAGGCAAGGAGAGCGCTTTGGGCGTTGAGAGGGCTAGTGAAGTTACAAGCTTTGGCAAGGGGTTACTTGGTGAGGAAACAAATGAATATCGTACTAAGGTCCATCCATGCCGTGATGGCGATTCAAGTTAGAGCCCGGATTCAAAGGATCCAAATGGGGGAGGAGCCACCCATCGTTGTAGGAAGGAGAATGTCTTACACGGGACCATCATCAGCATCTGATAGACAACTTGGAAAAGAAATTAGTGTCAGTCATTTTTCCAATGCAATTGAAATAACTCACCACTTTGGAAGTTTTGACAATCATGAATCCTCATCTCGTCAATGTAACCTTTAATGCAGAAAAATACAGCTGATGGGAATATTATTGCAACAAGCAGAGGTTTAAGAAGCAGAAGTGGACGTGTATATCACGTACCTGCTGAGAGAGTGGAGTATGGGTCGAGAATATATAGCTCTGGTCGTCTTTCAGTCTCTCAAAGAGAATACCATCTGAAGATGAGTCCCAGACCATCAACACTGTCCTTCACAGATTCAAGTTCTACAACCTTTGATGGCCAACTAGAGGAATTTTCATTAAAAATGGCAAGAAGAAATTCGAGAAGAAACTCTGCTAGCCCAGATGATAAGCACTCGTTTATCATACCATCTTCACAGAGCCAAGATCATATGCCCTCCAACTCCGCTATGTTTCCAAATTATATGACCAATACGAAATCATCACAAGCCAAAGCCAGATCACATAGTGAACCGAGGCAGCGCCCTAAGCAGAAAGGCAGGCGATCGTCATCCATGGATGGAAAAAATGATAAACAAAATGAGTACCCTTGGCTTAGCAAGCTGTATCATTCTGAAAAATCCATTGACGAAGGAAACTGTGATTCCAGTATAGGTGCAATGGCTGTTATTTCCAAACATATGCAGTCGTTAGTCCCATTTGAAGGGGTACGTGCTCTATCATTTTCTTTTATACTCGATATCTTGCACTGGTTACAGACTTGAATTTCACATTTAGCTGACCTCTGATTTGATTTATTAAAACCGCAGCCTCCAATGAATTTGTACTGATGCTTCGGCCTCATGATCAAAAGTGTGGTTTTACAAATCAAAATGAGTGATTAGCAGCAGTTCAATCTCAGGCACGAAGATCAAGAACTACATCGGCATATTCTGAACTGTGGCCATTTCCTAAGTTGATGCTGCGATTATGTAGATCCTATGTTTTTTTCAGTTCTTTTCGCTTCTTTTTAGGCTGAAAGGAAGATATATCAGAAACCAAGACTTGAAATAATTTCTCTTACGTGATACTTTAAGTTTAACGGTGGCTAAAGAAATGTTCTGATTTGTACTTGGACGGCAGCCTGAACTTAAGGAGAAATTGTCTTTATCAGGATGATCTGCATATAAATGTGTACGTCGGCTGAACTCAATGAAAAGCTGTTAGACAGAAAAAGAACTGCATACCTCAGTTTTGTATGCAAAATCGGGTGTGATGCCGTCATGAAGGCTTGAGCTCAACAGTGGACATGATGAACAACACCATAAGTAGGGATGCCAATGGGTAGGTTTTATCCGGATCAGAATCAATAAATAAGTAGTGGTTCTGGTTCTGGAACCGACCCATTAGATACTAGATCCGGTCCGGATCCGGACCATCAACTATAGGTCTTAAGCGGTCCGGATCTGAAACCAGAACCGGACCAGAACTGGAACCGTTGCTTTATAATTTAATGGGCTATGAGTGATTTCAGATCGATTTGGATAAAATTAACTCATTTACAACCCTATTTAAACTTTGGTTTGTCAATAAACAGGTTTTAATCGGACCATAACTAATAAATAAGTATTGGTTCTGGTTCTAGAACCAGATCCAGACCAGACCATCAAACTATGGATATAAACGGTCCGAGTTTAAAGCGGGTCTGGAACCGGAACCGGAACCGGAACCGGAACCAGAACCAGAACCGTTGCTTTAAAATTTAATGGGTTTTGAACGGTTCCGGATCGATCCGGATAAAACCCACCCATTGACATCTCTAACCATAAGTACCGAAAATAGAAATGTAACAAGACAATAATAGCAGAAACTTCTCAAATATAGTGGATCATTAATGTGTTCTGATATTAATAGAGGTAGCAAATCTGCAGAAATTTCAGACATTGAATTTCCTATCTTATCCAGCAGCTAACCCAGAACTTGAAATTGGCCTAAACGAATTAGGAAACTATAACATAATCTGCTAGACTCCTCTGCCTAAACGAATTACATGCCAACAGTTTGGGAACATTAGAAAAGAATTCCATAAAGATATTCTATACATGTAGGCTGCTCCTAATAGCAAAGATCTTCTGGTAGGAGAGTATTTTCTTTGAAGCTCTTGGTCAACCAGATTGCAGTTTCCCTCGGAGACACTTTTCCCGGACCGAATGGCCTTAACAAAACCCCAAGTTCCTCGATTCTCGCTTCTTGAAATAACCTTGCACTGAACTCAAGCAAGCCTTCCAGTGCTTCAGCTCGTTGTCGGTAAGATGACATGTCAATTCTGCGGGGTCGTTGGTCTGAGGATGTTCGGCTTGAGGCACCAGCTGTGGCATTTTGATCCGAAGAGTCACTTCCAGCCTGCTTACCCATGTCTAGTGTAGAGCGAACTCCTTGCCAATTATTGAAGCTCAATCCACCCGATTTATCTGGGAACTCAATGGTATATCTATCTTTCATAATAGAACGGTCACCTTGTGGGGATCTGGAGGAACCATGTTGTGATGTTAATGAGCTTCTGCGGATAGCAAAGGACTCCTCATAGGACCCTAAAGGAAGTTCAACCATCTTGTCAATTCGAGGGGAATTGACAGAAACATCTGGAGACTTGATGTTGTCAATGTGTCCAAGAGGACCAAGACTGGACACATGACGGTATTTATATGCTGATCCTTTTTCTGGCAATGGAAGAGAAGCTCTACGAGTAGTTGAAACAGGCCGCTTAACCACACTTTTCGATGTTTGAAGCTGAAAATAGCATTTTCTTGAGTTAATTTGAGCACCAAGAGAGAATCCAGAGGACATCCTCTACTAATACTGTTAGGTAAAAGTAGGGGAGGAAAATAACGATTTTTTTTTCTTCAAAAATAAACAAGTTCAAGCATATGAGAGTTTGAAGCACAGGTTTAAAGTTTTAGTGACAAATGGCATCATTTACTGAAAGAGAATGTATATCGGCCTATCGGGATGGCTACTTATATTATTATGCAATAAAACAGCTTTCAAGACCAATACAAAGCTCAGCTGCAAAGTTTCTAGCTAACAACTCAGATAATATTTCCTTAGGTCTATCAGTAATTGTTTGGAGATCTAATAGGTGACCATTATGTCTGGTTAACAGAACTGGTACAGTTTATGTGAAGACATTAGGTAAGACCTTGGGGTCGTTCTAGTGCTTTTCTGTTATGACTGCTATTTCTAGGACATGACTGGCACTTTTATCCTGGAAATCATATAGTTAGATAATTCATATGTATAGATAGTTTCTCGTTAGGGTTAACTACCCAGTAACCAAGGCAACTTTAAGACTGCATCACAAAATAAAGATACTACAAATGGGATTATTAAGTTATTGATATTTAGAAGCGAGTTGCTTCTGGGAGAAAAATGAAAATATGTAGGCTTCAGATGAAGCATCTGAATAAATTAACATAACAGAAAAAACGAGAAATGCACGCATGCGATAAGTTTTATATGATCTTACCAGTTCATGATTCTTTGAGAGCTGTGGTTTTCTTTTTGAAGCACTTAAAGCTTTTGGTTCTGTATCTTTCTGTTTTTTTGAGATTTTTGAAGTAATAGTTTTTGTAATGACAGCCCCTTCATGTATGCTTCCAGCAAATAATTCTTCTGTCCTAGGATGTAGATTGGAAGGATTAGTTCCAGTTATCCTAGTGGAAGAATCATAACTTTGCTCAGCTCCAGATACACTAGGATTTAAAGTCCTGTCATTTCCACATGACAATCGTCTCTCTCTATATGCTGGAGGTGGAAAATGGGAAGGCTCTGAAAATCTAATTGTCCTAGTGTTACCCTTTTCTGTTTCAGCCCATTGACTTGGAAAACTGCTGCGCCTGGGGGAATTGAGCTTGAGGTGAACATTGAGTACATAGGGTTGAAGGTGTTGGTGCCTGAGAAGTTCTGCAGCCTGCCATAATTACTATTATGTATTAGTGAAGTAAATAGAATAGATAAATTATGTTGTAGATGATATGCATAACAAGTGAGCGGCATAACATATCAGAACAGTTAATAAATATGTTTTGTTTGGTTTGCATATTTATACATATAGTCCAAATTTTTTATCATGCCAAGATGGTTAGGTCATCATCTGTTGCTTCCTGGAAATTGACATACCAATATGGTTAGTTTATCAACTAGAAGCACAATATTATGTGTGATTGTGTGTGTGTTTCTTTGTGTTTGGTTCATTGAAAAGTCAAATTTCGGACAGAATAACACCTTAGTCCTCTACCATATTACATAGTCAGCAAAATAGGTTGAAAATTTGGCAATTTTAGTTGAAATTTCTAAATAGACCAAAATATACTGTAATTCTCCACTCAAAATATGCTATAATTCTCCTCTCAGAATATGCTAAAAAAATTCTAGGAACTTCTTATTGCCTTGAGTAATTATTCCTATATCAATATTCCAGTTCCACATACAAATATAGTTTTTGCGAGGGGACTAGTATGTTTCAGAATTAATGAACAGTCACAATTGAAGTTATACTTCTGAAACCAAAAGAATAAATAGAGAAGATCTTGCAAATCTATTTGGACACCACATCTACAAATGAGAATTAAAGTGGTTATGATTTATTATATAAACATAGTTACTTTTTTCTCGCATCACCTTGTATCCCTCGATAGAAGGTCATAGTAGAAGTAAATAGAATGCAGTTATTGACGACTATGTGGAAGTTTGAACTTGCAGAACAGCAAATAAAATGTAGGATATTAACCAACTCAAATAGCTACTTATGCAGTGAAGAGGTCTGTAATCAATGAGTGGATTCCAAATCAGAGAGCAGGGCTTACACTGGGACGAAATTCTGGATTTTTTCTCAGCATGCTTTTCACCAGACCTCGGCTGTAATACAAGTATCATAGTAGAATCAATCAGCTAGTTAAGTTAGAAAGATTGTAGATTTGTCTTCAGGAAAAAACAACAATGATAGCAACCATTTAGCAACATTGTTATATCTCTTATTTCTCTGTTATTATAATCAATGAGAATTAGTTGGGATAGATTTGAGAGAGAGAGAGAGACTGGGAAACATGTAAGGAAAAAGCAAGAATGAATAGGAACTCACAATGCACCAGAGTATTTGGCAGGCAGTGGGGCAACTATAGACTTGTTTATTTTGTTGATGAGAGCTTGCATGTCCTGTCCAAAGATGTGCAGAAATAGACTACACTTTCAAAGAACTTTATCGACCAGAAACCAACACCAATCATACTATTCAGGGAGTCGGAAAACATAAATATCAACAAGCAAACAAAGTTGAGTTGAACCTAAATGCTTGTTTCTAGCAACACTTTAACAAGATAGTCAGCTAATGATTTGCTGGCCTTCATGATTATGGTCTAATAAATTGATAACAATCTCATAAATACAAGCAAGAAGCAGGAATTCACAGTTTGGCAGATAATCAGTTGATTTCAGGCTGTAGCCTCACAGGGTTAATGTTCTTCGGTAGTAGAGTTCATGGTCAACCTCAAAATAGCAAACATAAAATTCACGGAGCTTCATTGGACTTCATGCAGAATAATTGACTATTACCGACAGTCATTATATTACCGCTAACAATGAGCATAATTCACAAATTAGTGAGGATAAAGAAATTGTTTACAGCAATGTCAAAAGTCCTGAAACACGAAACTTCTAGCAACTACTAGACATTTTTCGTAGTCGAAAAGAGCTAATGCACAGAAGTCACTCAGTATCAAGTTAGCCAAATAATCATGGTCAGGTCCCATTATCATTGGCGGTGTACAAGCATTTACCATAACATTATGATAAGATTAGGTCTGCAGCACTTACAAATGCCTTGAATGCAGGTTTAAGGGATGTCATCTCATACATGCAGCATCCTGGAAGATATTACATAGCAGGATATATCAATTTGACACAGACTACTTCAAAATAAGGAGGCTTAACTTAATCCAGTGTCTTTACTTTTCTTTCTAATGACACCATGCAGCAATTAAATATATAGCTTACCGAGTGACCATACATCTGATTTGGAACCATATGGTATATCTGCAAGTAGCTCAGGGCACATGTAACTGGGAGTACCAACAATCTGAGGAAACAACAGGATATGAACAAATGATATGCTGATGAGACGATGACGAATAGGACTGAAAAAGGACATTTTGTATCCATAACGCTTACCGAGGAAGCTAGCTCATCTGAACTCAACATTTTGGCAAGTCCAAAGTCACCTGAAAAACAACCATATAGTTTAGAAACTGCTTCCAAATTTCAGAAAAAATAAATTAAAAAGATGATATCTTACCAAGACGGATGTCTTGATCTTTCGTTAAAAATATATTCGAGCACTGCAGAAATTTTGTGAACATTAAAACTGAAACTTTGTAGAATTTCAAAACATGTATCATATCTATCAAGAAGGCAGTCTGACACAACTTACCTTGACATCACGATGAAGGATATGGCACGTGTGTAAGTAGTCAAGTGCTATGAGTAGTTGAACAAGCCATCTACAGAGCTTCTGCAGAAATTTAACGTAAGAAAGAAAGTTATACTCCACATGCAATGATGAACTGGCTAACTGGGGGGAAGAAATTAGCATAAGAAAAAATAAACTAATCTACTAAAGAAACTACCTCTTCAGGAAGATGGACGCCGTTGGCCTTTTTAATGGCTTCTGCCCTACAAATAAAGAAATGATAGGCAAGGTTATAGACTTGTCTGTGTCCCCTTCTCATTTCTGGAGAGCATGTTAAATGTGAAAAACTGCTTACATATCTCCACCTTCACAGTAACCTATGACAATGCAGACATAGCAACCCTGAGACAAGCAACATAAATTTTTAGTTCAATTGATTGCAGAAACTAGAAGAGAAAAATATATATATATATATATATATATATTGCTTCTATAAAACCAATTGCAGATACTGACTGGTGACATTTTCTAAATATGGATCCCCTTTAAATGTTGACTTTTCTTTTTATTCTTTCCTGGTGAATGCCACCAATTCAGTTTCTATAACTGAAATCAGCAGTCAAAAGAAGATACCTTGCCAATTAGAGATCAGTTGAAGAGAACTACTAGAGATTTTACCCACAATAGAGACGGCAGAGGTTGTTAATTTAATTCTGCAGCCTTCTTTAGTAGTTCGTAGTCCTAAACCATTTAAGTTTGCTTGAAACCTAATTACTAAGTATAAAAGTGTTTAGCCTTATTTCATCTCTAGTTTAACAAACTAATTCTGTGAAACTGCGGAATTCTTAGTTTCTTACTGTAGTGTAGGAATTGATGGAGCAAAACTAGGAAGCTAAAGGTAGCTTAAATTGGAAAGGTTATTGTAATAGTCCTGCTTGTCAGCCATCAAATATATTCACATTGCGAAGTCGATGAAGGCACATTGGGCATCACTTTATTACCTTCTCCACCCATGAATCTTTGTACTCCACTATAAATGGATTTTGCATGCTAGATATAAGTGCCATCTGCATAATATCACAAAGCTATATCTGATTAATACATAGAGTATGTGGAAGATCTAGTTCCATTAAGAGAGAGAGAGAGAGAGAGAGAGAGAGAGACAAGCAGGCTTATAGGTCTAGGCCTCAGGATTGCACAACTAATGTTAGACTTGAAGAGAAAAGAACTCGGAATTTTTTTATTTAAGAAGGAACAACTGACCTCCTGATGTGCAGATCGTCGTGTCCTGTTGGTTTGGCGGGCAAGACGAATCTTCTTTAACACATACCTTAAAATCAAGGCCAAGGTAATTAAGAGAAAAACGATTAGTAGATAACAAATGGACCATAAAACATCTTGCAGTCATGATGCACACATGAAAAGGAATAAATATGATGAAGGCATATCTATTTAGTGCTCACTTCTTCTTTTCCAGCTTGTGCCTCACAAGGAGTGCAGAACCAAAAGCCCCCTTACCAATCTGTTCCAGTATTTCATACTTGTCCATTGAATAATACTAAGTCACTTCTTTCTACCAGGCCACGAAAGCAAAATCTTAACTCCTGTCAAACTGAACATCAACAAAAATAAATGTATATATATATATATGATTTGTATATATATATAGATATATTGTCAATTTGTGTAGAACTGTAACACGAATTACATGTCAAGAAAAGGGAACAAAATATATTAAAGAAGATGTGACACATGTTATCTAAACATAGACCAGAACAGCATTATATATGCGTCGAAGAACAACTATAACATTTAATTCATTCATAAATTGAAAGATGGAACATCAATTCTGGAGGAATTTTGCTGCAAATTTGAATGTAGAACCATGAGTAAGCAAAAAAGCGGTTACTAAACATGAAATAAAAACATTGATTTCATAGATTCGAATTACAAATCAAAGTTTCAGGATCACCAGCAAAATGCACCATAATCTAAGCCTTAATTTCCGCAAAACTTAACCACCGCTTTCAAGCTCAGTAAGCAAAAGCTGAACTAAATTGCAAAATACAGCCAAATATTAAGATGAGCATAAACACCAAAAACTAAGGAACGAAAGTTAGATTCGGTTTGAATTTGACGGTCAATTTCAACAGATTCATTCATAGATTTCACATAAAGAAGCAGCCAAAAAGCAAAAGCGCAAAAAAAACAGCAATTAGCAGTAAAAAGAGCAACATAAAGGAGAAGCAAAAGAAAGAGAGTCACCTGAAATGCGTAGTTATTCGGATCACGAGCTGCTGCTAGTTTGAAGATAAAGAAAGAGCAATGCAGGAAGCTAGTACGCTAATAGCAGCTACAGTAAAAACGATGGCACTGCAATGGCGGTGATATACTCTCAAGAAGAAGCTTCCTTCCTCCATTACAGATTCAGAGTGCAGCAGCACTGTTTACTGCTTTCTTCTTCCCCAACAACACACACATTGTAGAGAGAGAATATAATATTATCAAAAGCGACAAGTTTAATAGTGATGCAGAAGCAGACAAAATGTAGAGAAAGAGACTACTTTGAGTAGTGTTTAGGAACCGTAATATAATGCTATAATCAATCACATTAAGATATCCAGTCAACATGTGACTTGTTGGTGATGGAAATTTCCACATCACACGATCCAACTATTATGCATCAACCTCATTTTTTTTTATATGGACACCTGCATCCGTTACTTACGATACACATTGGATAACTCCACGTTTCTTTGCAATAATCTGTAAATTTACTCAACCTCATTTTTTAATAATACACTTGAGCAGTGTTTAAGAATAGTTACTTTCTTAAATTTTATTAAAATTCTCATCATGTGTTTTTATTTTATTTTTTTTATCAAGTTTTTCATAATTTTATAAATTAGTCCATTTGTTATCTTTATAAAAAATTGACTACCTACGAGTGTCTATATAGTTCTGAAACTATCAATACCCTTGTAAAAATTCATTATCGATGTACTGATTATACAAACTTTAACTATTTTGATTAATTTATAGCTCTGAAATAATCAATACCCTTGTAAATATTCATTATTTATGTACTGATCACACAAATTTTCACTATTTTGATTAATTTATTGAAATTTTATTAATAATGTATTTTGAGTTATTCTCATAACTTTTCCATATTTTTGTTTTTCATAATTTATAATTTATTAATTGTTTAGGTAATACTTTGTGAGATAGCAAATATATATAATTGGTTAGTATTCTTAGTTTGTGGAAATTGGGGATAAGTTTTTGTAATTCTTAATTTCAGATTGTTTTTTATAGTTTTAGTACTGCTTACAAATGTGTTGGTACTTATTTTATATTGTTTATTGTCAGATTTTGTGTGGTTTTTTGCAGGCTATTACACAGTGGACCGTAAATAGCGACTGTGAGTTCCCCATGAATTTATAAATAAATAAAAAGGTTTCTTCTTTTTATGATAATTATAGATCATATAACGATCAATTGTGCATATTTGATTTTTAATTAACATAGGAGGAAAGGTTTCTATGTGATCATCTCTTTAAATATATATACCAATTCTCAGTTAAAAAAACCATTTTACTCTCGTATTTGACTTTTATCAGTATTTCTTTTTTGTGAATTTCATTACGATTACCGGAGTATCTTTAATTTATTTAGATTAATTTTTATTTTTTACTAATAAAAAAAGTTTTGTATATTTGGATACATCTATATAACATAATATGTATATACATAATACCTTCATAATTTGGATCGACCTAATTTGTTTTTTTTTTTTGGTCAATTAATACGAAATTTTAATTTTGCGTCACGGTGGACTCGAACAAGAGACCTTTGGCCCAGACATTAACCACTCTATCACTAGCCAACACACACACACCCTAATTTGGTTTTTCACATTTGGTTCAGTCAGTAAGTAATTTAGGGTATGACTATAATACACTCCACCATACTAGATTTTAATTTTGCTATCTTAACCACTGAGACAAACAACAATACTGACAATAAAACGAAAAGTGTATTATATTTAACCGTTGAAAAAATTGTTTATGTTTAATCATTCTAACTTGAACTTATATATACATATATACATATATGAGCATATAGGTTTCAACATAACATTGTTACTTTTATACTTAAAACATATTATGGATATTCTATTATTGAATTTATACGTATTACTGGTATGTTATTTTATTTTGCAAATATTCACATATTTTATATACTACATACGATATATACTATAATATGCTTAGTCATTTACTACTCTATTATCTTACTAAAATCGATTAAAATGAGACAAACAAAATGATGCAATATTATAAAATTTGAAAGAGATTAATAAAATAGTTATTTTTATTAAATTTATCTTACTACAATAATAATAATACATAATGAAAAACATCATATAGTTGTATAACTCAAATGATAATTAATAAGTAATATTATTATGTAAATCCAAACTAACTATAATTTCACCATTTATATCGTTGAATTTAGACACATATAGTTCGTATTTTAATAAAAAATTATGCTAGTAACTACATTATCATTTATTACTATATTTTAAAATTGGGTCATACTATTATACTATAGTACACATAAACTAATAATTAGAAATGATAAGTTGTGAAACTATATAATAATAATAATAATAATAATAATAATAATAATAATAATAATAATAATAATAATAATAATTTGAAAATTCAGAAAATGGAATCATGCTATACTACAACAATAGTAAATGATATAATTCCATGCAATTATATAAATCAGATAATGATTATTGATAATGATAAGATGTTCAATCATGCTACAGTATATAAATTAATAGAAAATACCAAATATATTATCACTTATTAATATGTTGTCAGGTCGGATACACACTGCTACAACAAATGTGATAATGAAATTAAGAGTAATAATAATATTCTTTTTTGTAACGAACGCTAATTATACTAACAATAAATACTAAATTATTAATTTAGGACACATTACTATATCATATATATGTGATAATTAATCAAGAATAATACTACTAACTAAGGACACATTACTATATCATATATATGTGATAATTAATCAAGAATAATACTACTAACTATACAATTGTAGTGGACAAACTTCATATAGTCCGATTACTTGGCTCAATCGGATAAATTAGCCCAACTCGTTTAGATAAGCCCATTACTGATCGAATCCCATAAAACCCATCGTCGGATCCACGAGTAGGGCTAGGTCAATCAATCGAGTCAAGCCCTACCACCCATTGCTTCTACTTGGGGATGAAGTTAAGTAAGATCATGAGTTATCTCATCCTATAAAATCGGAACAACCAAGGCTGGCTAGCGAGGTAAGTAGAAACCCTAGTCGCTACCCAACCATCCTATAAATTCGACATAACTAGGTCAAACAAGGCATTAACTATTCACACTAACATCCGTCTCCACACACCGATACGATCCCCGCCCTCTATCTCACTCTCTTTCTCTACCTCCACATGCTCATCTCCGAGGGATCACCGTCGTCTGACTAGCCTGACTAGACAGTTCGACCAGACACGCTCTACCACTTTATCTCTCTTACATTAATTGCTTATTTACTATTATTTATCGTCTTTGCGCCGATTATTTTAATTGACTTGAACATCGGAGGCCCTTCCATCGACACCCCCACCGGTGCACCTAGAAGGACTCTAACATATTCTTTGGTCTCAGGTTGCTAGTGCCCGTCATATCGGACTAACACGACGTCATATTCCGTAATTGTTGGATCTATATCCAACAACTATCATACATTAATATTATTGCACACATTACTATAGCATACATAGATGTGTTATAGTGAATTTAACAAACACACGTAACACTACAATACATAATCCAATAATAATTATGCTAATCATAATAATTAGCAATATTAAGTCGCACAAAATGTAAATACAAATAAGTTATAATCATATATGATTTTTAAATAATAAATATAATTGTTATATCCCTCTTATATTCGTTTATGAAATCCATGACATGTGAGTTGGTTTCATTGCCACTTTATTGTTACAAATATTAAATTATGAATTTATTATTACTTAAGTTCCCAAACAGATAATAATTAAACTATTTTATCATATATAAAAATTTATGCATATTGCACATTTTATATAGCGTATTTCTTTTTACGAAATATATTATTAAACTGAACAATATATATTGAATCAAATTATTTATATTTCTGGATCTAGTAAGATGTAGTGAATTACATAAGGAAACAAAAAAAGTATTTTATTGTGTATAATATGCGAATATTTGAGATATATAATAATAAAATAGAAATTGACCGAAAACAAGAAGGGGCCACAAGAACCCGCATTTACTCAGCCATTAGAAGTAAATCTCCGTCTCCTAAGAGATGTGTCAAGGGAAGAAACAAGCTCCTCTTCCCCTCGGGGTCAAATTGGGGAGCTTGCTGTGGAGATAGGTTTCCGGTTCGTGAACCGAATGTCTCACCTGGCTACTCCAGACGCATTTGAGCACTGACCCGAGCGAACCCGTGATTCCTCTTAGTAATAGAGGTTGCTTGAGCTGCTCCTGATGTCGGGATTGGATCTCATCCAGAAAAAAGACTTTAATAATAGAATATTAACGTAAGTTTTAGGCGTAAAAATGACATTACTATGTTAAAAATAAAAATAAAAATTGGTAGTGTAAGTGATGGAGTCCGATATTGTTGGGCACGTTTTTAACTTTAATTATTTTCGCAGCCCATTTAAATGTTAGATTAAATAGTATCCTAGTTTAATTAGGTCTCTTATATTACTTAGTTTCCTGTTTTGATTAGGAATCCTTCTTTGACAAGGATTAAGGTTCTTTATTTTCCTGTTTTGATTAGGAATCCTTATTTGACAAGGATTAGGTTCTTTATTTTTCACCTATATAAAGGCTTGTAAGCATCTGAAAATATTCACTTTTGATTTACGAATATATGTGAGTTTTATTCTCTCTTCATTAGCTCTTGAATTTTCTTGCATTTGCCAAGAAATTCAATTATCGACGTATCGACGAGACATCCATCCCTCGTTCGTGTGTCGATAGATCCTTCGTACCAGCGAGGATCGTATCATTTGGTATCAGAGCCATCCATTCGTCGTTCATCCATTCGTCATCCATCCATTGGTCGTCCATCCATTCGTCATCCGTCGTTCATCCATCCGTCATCGTCCAGCAATGTCTAAGAAGGTGGAGTCAGATGGGTCATGTCATAAGGACGACGATGATTCTATCAGTCGCCAAACAAAATTCATGATGGATGCCTTGTGTTCTGAATTGGGAATGATAATCACAAAGGAGATGGGAGAGCTGCATGATCGAATTACTACACTTGAAGAGAGACCTCGTAAAGAGGAGCGACGTCGGCTAGATCCTATTGTGTATCAACGAGGTGGAGGACGAAGAGGAGGCAGAGGCGGCAGAAATTTTCATCGAGATAATAGATACGAAGAGGCTGAAAATGAGGAAGATGAGTTTTCAGATTTTGATTAAAGGCGACCTAGAGGAAGGGATCGAGAAGATAACAATCGAGCAAAGATCAAGATGAACATCCCTTCTTTTCAAGGAAAATGATCTGAATTATACTTGGAATGGGAGAAAGTTGGAGCTCATGTTTGATTGCCATAATTATTTCGAGCTCAAGAAGGTGAAGTTAGCGACAATAGAGTTCTACGATTATGCACTTGTTTGGTGGGATCGGTTGGTGAGTAGTAGGAGGAGGAATCGAGAGCGACTATCCACACATGGGATGAGATGAAGGCGTGATGAGGAAGCGATTTGTGCCTAATCATTAGTATCGTGAGTTGTACAACAAATTACGAATTTGAGGCAAGGGCCGAGAGTGTGGATGACTACTTGAGGAGATGGAAGTAGTCATGATACGAGCCAGATATTGTTGAAGATAGAGGCGACTATGGCAAAATTTTTAGCTGGATTGAATTGGGAGATTCGCAATGGAGTGGAGTTGCAACATTATGTTGAGTTGGAGGATATGGTCCACATGGCCATAAAGATTGAGAACCAACTCAAGAGGAGGGGTAATAGCGGTAACACGAAGCAAAATCAGTCCAATTGGAGGCAACCCCAAAATGTTAGTGGTTCTTCATCAAGAGGGCACCAATGGAAGAAAGATGAGCATCCGAATGGGGAGAAGTGGCCATTTGAAAAGCCAAGAACAGATCCTACGAGTTACACAACTCAAGCCAACCCTGACGGTACCAGGAACCGTGATTTGAAGTGTTTTACTTGTCATGGAATTGGACATATTGCTAGAGAGTGTCCGAATAAGAGGGTGATGATCATTCGGGATGATGGAGAGGTGGTGACCGAGATGAAGGAGAGGCTACTAATCCAGAGATGTCAGCCTTGGAGGATTCCGATGTTGAAGAGATTGAAGCACCGGATGCACTCATTTTTGTTGCTAGGAGAGCTTTGAGTGTACAGAATCCAGTGAGTGATACAGAGCAACGAGAGAACATCTTTCATACGAGGTGTCATGTCAAAGATAAGGTGTGGAGCGTGATCATCGATGGTGGAAGTTGTACTAATGCCGCTAGCATGACCATGGTTGAGAAGTTAGGGCTACCATTAGTGAAGCATCCCAAGCCATACTCGGTTCTGATGGTTGAATGATAGTGGCATTGTCAAAGTGACGAAGCAAGTGAAGATTCCATTTCGCATTGGCAAGTATGAGGATGAAGTTCTTTGTGATGCGATTCCAATGCGGTGAGCCATATACTATTGGGACGACCGTGGCAGTTTGATAGAAAAGTGAAGCATGATGGATTTACGAACAAATACTCCCTCGAATTCAATCAAAAGAAAGTGTCACTTGTTCCTCTTACTCCAAAACAAGTTTATAAGGATCAAGTGCTATTGCAAAAGGAGTCGAAGTTGGTGAAGTCGGTTGGGCAAAGTGATGGAAGTAAGGAGAAAGGAGTAATCCAAAAGTCTTGTCTTGCGAGGGCTAGTGATTTGAAGTGGGTGATGAATAAGGAAAAGTCATCGGTTGATATAGGTGACGATTTGGATTTGAGGACAAATCCTTCTCAAGAGGAGGGGAATGATGGAGTCCGATATTGTTGGGCACGTTTTTAACTTTAATTATTTTCGACCCATTTAAATGTTAGATTAAATAGTATCCTAGTTTAATTAGGTCTCTTATATTACTTAGTTTCTGTTTTGATTAGGAATCCTTCTTTGACAAGGATTAAGGTTATTTATTTTCTGTTTTGATTAGGAATCCTTATTTGACAAGGATTAGGGTTCTTTATTTTCACTATATAAAGGCTTGTAAGCATCTGAAAATATTCACTTTTGATTTACGAATATATGAGTTTTATTCTCTCTTCATTAGCTCTTGAATTTTCTTGCATTTGCCAAGAAATTCGATTATCGACGATGTCGACGAGACATCCATCCCTCGCTTAGTGTGTCATTCATCGTCCCAGAGTTGTTGCGTCAACTATCTAGTTGGGGTATAGGCGAAATACTAACCTATATCACTCGGGGTTAGATTCGAGAGGTTTTGGGATATTCCATCTTGTTCGTTCTTGGTGGCAGTGTCGATAGATCCTTCGCATCAGCGAGGATCGTATCGATGAAGTGTTTGTGACTACAAATAGTATTGTCGGTAGGAGAGTTGGTCTTGACAGCAGAGTTGGCTTCTAGCATGAGAGTAGGTTGTGGACAACAGTGGGCTTTGGTGGGAGATGTCATGCAAGCGGTGGTTATCTGACATAGAGCTGCTGCAAGCAAGAGTTGACATCTAACATCTGGCTGAAGAGAGTTGATGCCGATGATGCTTAAAAGCAATTGATACTTCATAGAGTTGTTACAGTATAGGAACATATGTCTGTACACGTGGATTAATCACATTCATTATTTATCACCGACCTAATTTCTACAGTGATGATTATGTAATCTAGTTAGATAGATAGACTAGTCGATATATGATTAACACAACCAACAGAACATACTGATAACAGACTGAGAACAGTTTTTCGCCTTGTGACAGTTATTAGAGAGAGAAGTTAAAGAGAGAGATATATTGTGTATTGTATTCCTTTCTTGGTTCCAATCGATTCCGATTATCTTCTCTGGCGGTCTAATAAACTTTCAGCTTACCTCCGTGAACGTAGATCATTTGATCGAACCACATAAATTCTTGTGTTGTTTTTTTCTTACTTTATTCTGTCTAAAATCTCATCAGGTAGCAAATATGTTTATGTGCTCTGGTGGTTAAGGGAACGTGTTCAAAGTTTACTTTTTCTTTTGTGGAAATTCATATATATAGTCATCCAAGTTAAGGAATGTCAAATTATAGTACGACGTAAAATGTCAAATTATAGCCAACTATAATTTGACATTTTTATGTTGATGATATAATTGACATTCCATAACAGATACTATATAAAACTTTCTCTTTTCTTTTTATAAGGTTTAAGGTTTCAACCCTATCATCTACAAAAATTTTGGATGAAATTTGAATATATAATAAAATATGGAGGCTAAGAGTATCGATGTAATCTAACAATCTAATTAATTAGCCTTAATGAGCTAATAATAAGAGATCATATATAATTACTCAAATATCTAATTACATATATACATATTATGTATGAATAGCTCGACTCTATCCATATTAAGTTTTGAAAAAATTGTGACAACCCGATACAGTGGTAAAAATCACTTGAATCCCAAATATAGCAAATTAAATAATTTGAAAAGAAAATACATAATCTGAAGCACTATTATATGGTTAACTCTCCATTAGCTAAATTGAATTTATAGAAGCAGCGGCGCAGTGAGAATTAGTAATACAAATACAATTAATTTCATTTTTAAATTCATTTATATGGCTTTAATCAATGAGATAGTAATGCCAAAAGCGTCGAACCAATTACGATTTTATAGACTGACAAGTCGAAATAAGTCTTAGTCAATTCCAAGAATAAAATTTGATTAGGTATATAATATAAGCTGAAGTACAACGGTGATATTTATTTTCATTGAAAAATGTACAACTAAGCAAGTGCCAACTAACGGTGAAACATAAAGATTAAAATTTTGGTTAATGAAATTTGTCTCTTCTATTATTTAGAAACAAAATTTGATTTTCTGATGGTTAAAAATAAGTAACTGGAAATATAGCAGCCATTTATAAAAGTATTTTAAATCGTGATAATGTAGTTATATATTGAACATAATAGAATTAGAGCCCTTTCAATCGAATAGGTGGTCAAATAGTGTTGTTATTGATGATAAAATGATCATATAAACGAAATTAATAGTAATTAAACTTTAATATCCAAACTATTTATATTTTTTACAATTATGTCCCGATCTCAATGAAATAACCAATTAAATATCCAAATTGTCAAGCTTTTAATACTTACATCACAAAGTTCAATTTTCGGCGACAAAAATCTTACATAACATATCGGAAGTTGAGTTGAATTTTAATAAAAGAAATGAGAATGAATTGCATTAACATGATGCCATTTTGATGTCGAAATTTCTGGATTGATGTACATTTTATTTTTATGTTTTTGCAACAAAATTATTTATGTTTGATTGATCAGAGTAGGGGTGTCAACTACGGATTTTACTGGGAATGCAACCAGGTAATTTAGTATTGGTTACGGTTGCGAACCGCCCAAGAATGCTAAACCGGACGGATCCGAACCATCAAATTATGGATCCGGATCGGGTATTACCCATTTCTAACCTAGGTTCCCATCGAATCTTATTTCCTACTTTCACTCTCATACCTCAAATGTTGTCTTTCTCGAACTTAAGTGGCATTAAACAACAAACGAAAATCGTGGCCCATTTCAGTTTATTTTCTATTACTTTTCGTATTGTCTTTGGAAAAGGGGAAAGTTTTAATACCAAAAATAATAATTCAATTTGGGATTAATTTTCAATTACTTGAAGTTTTCAATGTCATTCACGAAAATTTTATTTTCTTTTCACTTGGATACACCGTGGAACTTGGAGATGGTATTGGTATATATTGGGATATAGTTCGTATCAACGAACGAAAATCGATAGTTTATAATATAATTGAAAATTAGTAATAATTAGGATATATTTTTGTATTAAGCCAAAATCATTAAGGCATTTCTAGAAATATATGACCCCAATTACCAAATTAAGTCGATTCATAATCATGATTTTGCTTAGAACAATCCCGATTTCATATAACCGAAGCAAACGAAATTATTAACTGCTTAAATCCTTAAAACACACTACTTTGGGTCTCGACCACTTAGAGCCATCTATACTCGAGTCATTTTATAAAATTTGTAATGCTCAAATTAAAATTTGTAAAAAAAAAAAAAATTGATCGGTCTGATAGGAACCAGGACAAAACGGACCGGGTCTTGGTGGTCCGGTCCAGCGGTTCGAACAGGAACCGAACCGTTGTTTTAAAATTTAATGGGCTTTGAGCAGTTCCGGATCGGTCCGGTAAAGACCGCCCGTTGACATCCCTAGATCGAGCATCTTTTATTGATGAATACTTTTAAGAGTTTTGAGGAACAAGGTCGTGTTAGAAAGCGGAGTGCGTAGAAATGCGAATATAACGTTTAAGCAGAATGCTATATAAAACCGAGGCAAGAGTTGAACTCTTTCTCCATGAAGATAATATTGCTCGCCACAAAGGCACGCGGTTCAACAAACAATTATCTCCAAGATACAACGGTTTAACAAATACGGGTAGTTGCACTACTAGACGTATTTCCGTGAACTACTAAATACTCGGACAAAGAGGATTTTGAAGAATGAATGGATAGATTATTTATCTTTGTTTGGTGTATTTGAATGTCAAGCAAACGAGTCATTTATAGAGAGGAATGTGTCTTTTCGCGAAGAGAAGACGTACTCATTTTATGTGAAAAGTGCGTCTTTTCATATGAAAAGTGCAATTAACCACCATAACCAACTCTATTAAATAAATTCATATGGAAATAATAATTTTCAACAATCCCCACATGAATGACATTTAATGCATATGCGGTTTTTAAAGTCCCGACGACCTATTATTGCATCGGGATAGGTAGTTTTGGCTTTGAACCTTCCTTAGTCTGATGTTATCGGATTTACTCACCGCTTCGGTGAACACGATGTCTTGAACCGGTCGGTTTAGTGTAAACCAAGACAATAACACATACACAATAATAGATCAATATCTTTCGTTCTCACGTTGTGTCCATTTGGCCTGGACCATATCTTGATTCATAAGTGTTATTTATTTGAAGCGCCCACACTTCACACTTAGATAGGTGATCTCCTATGAAGAGTATCTGCTATACTCCACCAATAAGGCTATAGGAATCATTAAAGTTCTTTAAAACTTACCCTTTACCACGAACTATGTGGTTACACTCAAGCGCCACGAGAATGGATTATTGAGATTTCAAGTGTATAACTCGAACCTTCATAACTTAGTTGTCTCTTTGAACCAAGTTTTGGGATCTCCAATCATCATGGTTGAGTTACCATTATGAACGTTCTTTAAGCGTGGATTTTAATCCCATTCCCTTATCGCATTGTATAATTGATCACGATTAATACATTTAGTAAACGGATCCGCTATATTATCTTTTGACCTTACATAGTCAATACACATTATACCGGTCGTGATCAATTGTCTAACGGTATTGTGTCTTGATTTAATGTGTCGAGACTTACCGTTATACATGCTACTCTTAGCTCGCCATGGTCGACATGCTATCACAATGCACCATAACGGGAGGTATGGGTTTTCCAACAAGGAATATCTTCTAAGAAATTTCTTAACCATTCGGCTTCTTCGTCAACTTTATCTAAAGCAATGAATTCGGATTCCATTGTAGATCGAGCTATCAAGTTTGTAGAAGATTTCCATGACAATGCTCCTCCACCTATGGTGAACACGAATCCACTTGTGGATTTGGAGTCTTTTATCGGATATCCAATTTGCATCACCGTATCCTTCCAAAACAATTTGGATATCTTGTGTAGTGTAAACTATAGTTCAAAGTATGTTTTAAATACCTTAGAACTCTAGTTAATGCGATCCAATGATCCTTGCTTGGATTACTTGTGAACCGACTCAACTTGCTAATGAATATGCTATGTCGGGTCTTGACAATTTGCTAAGTACATTAGACTTCCAATGACCCTAGCATAGTCCAATTGGAATATCGGGTCTCCTCGATTTTTGGCTAAGTGTAGACTTAAATCAACAGTGTCTTAGCCGGAGGTAGATCATAAGCTTTGAATTTCTTAAGCACGTTCTCAACATAGTGAGATTGTGATAAGACAATTTCATCATGTGTTCTAGAAATTTTAATTCCTAGAATCACATCACTATCCCAAGTCTTTCATATCGAATGTTCTCTTCAACATTTCTTTAGTATTCATGATTATATCACGATTACTACCCATTATGAGCATGTCATCAACATAAAGACATAGAATGACAAAATTATCGGATGTCCTTTTAATGTAAACACATTTGTCGCATTCATTAATTTTGAATCCATTTGATATCATCACTTGGTCAAATTTCTCATGCCATTGTTTGGGTGCTTGTTTAAGTCGTATAAAGACTTAACAAGTTTGCAAACTTTGTTTTCTTGTCCGGGATAACAAACCCTTGAGGTTGTTCCATGTAAATTTCATCTTCTAAATCCCCATTTAGAAATGCCGTTTACATCCATTTGATGTACTTCAAGATTATGCAACACACTATAGCAAGTAGCGTTCTTATGGATGTAATCCTTAATAACAGTGAGTATGTATCAAAGTAGTCATACCCTTCCTTTGTTTGTAACCTTGGCTACCAAACGTGCTTTGTACTTATCAATAGTTCCATCAGATTGAACTTTCTCTTTAGAATCCACTTGCATCCTAAAGGTTTACAACCGGGAGGAAGATCAACGATTTCCCAAGTGTGATTGTTCAAGATAGATTCAATTTCACTATTGATAGCTTCTCCATATAAAGATCGTGACGCATAATGCTTCCTCGATTGTCTTAGGATCATCTTCCAACGAATAGACCACAAAGTCCGGACCAAAGAACTTTGTAGTTTTGTTCGTTTTCCTCGCCTTAGTGCGGTGTTTGCTCAACATTTGGTCCAATATTTTTGTGAGTTTTCTTCATAAGTTCTCTTAGAACTTGCGTCGTTCTTTTCTTTCTTGGGAAATATAGTTTCAAAAATATAGCATTTCTTGATTCTATGATCATTCACTCACGCATGTCGGGTATTTCCGACTTGTGTACCAAAAACGATATGCGCTACTATTGTTTGCATATCCTATGAAGATCAATCAATAGTTTTAGGCCTATCTTAACTTGTTTGGTTTTGGTACTTGACCTTTGCGAGACACCCCACACTTTCGTGTATTTGTATGACGGTTTCCTACCTTTCCATAATTCATATGGAGTTTTATCTTGTTTCTTTGGGGTAACTTGTTTAATATTTTATTTGCCGAAAGGATAGCTTCCCACATGTTATGTGATAAGCCCGAGCTAATCAACATAGCATTCATCATTTCCTTTAATGTTCTATTTTTCCGTTCGGTAATACCATTTGATTGTGGTGAGTAAGTGTCGTTGTTTGATGAATAATACCGCTTTCACGATAAAATTCTTCAAACGGTGCAACATACTCGCCACCACGATCACTTGAATCATCTTGATTTTGGCATTGAGTTGATTTTCAACTTCACTTTTGTAACTTTTGAAAACTTGAATGCTTCGTCTTTGCTTCTCAAAAGATACACGTAACAAAATCTTGTGCAATCATCTATAAATGTTATAAAATAATTCTTTCCACCTCTAGTTTGCACAAGTTTTAAATCACATAAGTCGGTGTGAATCAATTCTAGAGGTGTAGTTGATCTTTCCACGAATGAAAAGGTTTCTTTGCCATTTTCGCTCAACACAAATTTCACATTTATTATGTTGATCAAAAAGATATCTTTGGCAATAGCTCTAAATTCACTAATCTTCGTAGTGTATTTAAATTTGCATGTCCTAATCTATGATGCCATAAATTAGGAGACTCAATCACATATGCAACGCTTTGCTTTATTTTATCATTGGAGATTACATTGAGTGCGCTAAGCTTGGAAAGGCCACTATCTAGATAGCCTTTTCCTATAAAGTGACCATTTTTATCATTACAACTTTGTGCGCTTCAAACACTAGTCTAAAACCGACTTTGCTCAAAGCGAGCCGGACACAAGATTCTTGCGAATGTCGGGAACATGCAAAGACGTTGGTCAACGTCACTTTCAATCCAAGTCATCTTTAGCACAATTTTTCCCGCTCTAACGATCTTGGAAGCTGGAGTTGCCATGTACAACTTCTCTTTTCGGTGCGGGTTCATAGGTGGAGAACATTGACTTATCGCCACAGATGTGCTTTGTAGCACCGATGATCAACCCACCACCCGGTTGGGTTGCCTACCATGTCGACTTCATCTACAACAGCAGATAAATCGAGTTCGGATAAGTCGAGTGGCACCGCTTTTTCCTCCGTCACGTTTGCTTGTTGATGACCATCTTTCTTCTTGGTTTCCGACAATCCTTCGCCATGTGCGGGTTTGCCACGCTTGTAGCAATCTCCTTTGATCCTCTTTTGCTTTTCGGTCTTCGCTTCTTCCCGTTGAACTGCGTTTCTTGTTGTTGGTGCTCGACTCGGCTAGATTTGCCTTTGCCTCCATAGACGATTTCTTTGCCATGTTGTCGGTTGCGGTTGTCTTCTTCGATCCTCAATCGCACAATAAGATCTTCAAGTCCCATATCCTTGCGTTTGTGTTTGAGATAGTTCTTGAATTCTTTCCACATTGGTGGTAATTTCTCGATCATTGCAAAGAACACGAAATGATTCAAAGTTCCATACCTTGGCGAGAATATCGTGCGTAATCAGCTGGAGTTCTTGCACTTGTTCAATCACCGCTTGCTATCCACCATTTTGTAATCTAGGAAGCGTCCGACGATAAACTTCTTTACAGGCATCTTCCGTCTTGTATTTTGTCTCTAAAGAGTCCATAGTTCCTTCGACGTCTTGGCATTAGAGTAAACACTATAGAGTGTCGTCTAACCCATTGAGGATGTAATTGCGACACGAGAAAGTCGCTATGATGCCATGCATCTAACGCAGATGCGTTTTGTTCATCGGTCTCATCTTCCTCCACAGAGGAGGTGACTCATTCAAGAAACGTGCCAAATTGAGAGTAGTCGGTGAAAAGCATTTTAGATTGCCAACGCTAAATTGAACACGAGAATTTTCCGGCTTTTCGGCATGAGCAGGGGCATTCGAACGTTGCTTGACTTGTCGTCATTTCCACGAATATTATCTTGCGATTGTTAGAAGCTGAGTGCGTAGAAATGCGAATATAACGTTTAAGCAGAATGCTATATAAAACCGAGGCAAGAGTTGAACTCTTTCTCCATGAAGATAATATTGCCCGCCACAAATGCACGCGGTTCAACAAAGAATTATCTCCAAGATACAACGGTTTAACAAATACGGGTAGTTGCACTACTAGGCGTATTCCGCTTAACTACTAAATACTCTGGACAAAGAGGATTTTGAAGAATGAATGGATAGATTATTTATCTTTGTTTGGTGTATTTGAATGTCAAGAATGAGTCTATTTATAGAGAGGAATGTGTCTTTTCGAAGAAGAGACGCACTATTTCATGTGAAAAGATGCGTCTTTTCATATGAAAGTGCATTTAATTAACCACCATAACCAACTCTATTAAATAAATTCATATGAAATAATAATTTCCAACAGGTCACACCAAACAAGATTACCTAGGATTAAAGTGCTAGGGTTTATTGTACTTATTGAGTCAAATTGCTAGGTTTTTGTAGACAGCCATAGAAATTAAGATCGAGTCACATGGTTCATCAAATTGTGCAGCTAAAATTCAAATTTATATTATGGAAAATATAAGCTAGAGTGAGAGGCTACGACTTAGGATATGGTTACAGAAATGTGAGGGCAAAAAGCCTGCGATTGGGCCCCACAAATGTTTTGGAAGCTTTTACAGTTGGAAATAAGTAGTTGGATTTATTTGCGAGGCGTTAAGTGGATGGATCAGACCCCACCGACAATCCACTGATGCTGCGCGAACTCGAAAATATCTATACAACATGTTACTTCCTCATTCCTACAAATTTTAATAAATTATAATAAATATAAATAATAAATAAATAGATTAATAGATAATGAAATTAAAATATATATTATAGGAATAATAAATTAATATATTAATGGATAATGGATATAAAAAGTAGTGTATAAGTTTTTTTTATAAATAAGTAGATATGTTTATAGTAAAAATGTAAAGTTTATATTTTTAAAAGAGTAAAGTGAATATTTTTTGTGGATGGAACAAAATTAAATTAAATGAACGAATATGATAAATTAAATTAAATGCTTGAACTATGAAGAACTAATAAGTCGGGGGTGTGTAGGACTTCGTCCGCGAAGGCAAGCGGGGAACACTTGCGGCTATGATTTTCAATAGGTTGAGCAAATCTGAATTAAAACAGAACAATCGAACAGAATTGTTAATTTGGCTGTTTTGGTTCGATTTCTCTATTTTCAAAGCTTTAGTTTGATTTGAAATTCTCAATCGAATTAAATTTTAATTAAGTTCTATTTCATCCCAAAATTTACGATTTGAAATGGAACTGTCGAAATAATATATTAAAACATATTTTTATAATTAACATAATTAGTATTATAAATAATACCATTTTATATTTTAAAATTTTATACTTAACTCGTCCCCAAATTTCTTTCATGTAAATCTTCGACACGAGTTTAAAAAAGTTGTTGAGTGTATTATGAGTGGAGTAAGAGTTTGAGGACGTATCAAAAGAAAAACTATGAAAAAATTGAAGACGAAGTGAGTATATAAATATTGATGTTTTTTATTTTGGTCACTTGTCTGAAATTTTAAAAAGCTACGTCGCGGTGGATTCGAGCAGGGCAGCTGGCGCCTAAGATTAACCACTCTACCACTAGCCAACACACACACACACATAAATATTGATGTTCATGTGTATTGTAGTGATCGGATTTGATTCCATTTAATAAGAATAATAATATTAAAATTTCAAATTTTCAGATTTGGTTCGAATTGAGATGGATTGCCTAAATGCTCTGTCCTCATTTTCAAGAAATAGTGGGCAGCTCGAGGTGGCAATGCGATCGAGTCTGTGCCATGAAGGTGGTAAAAGACTGATCGGGCTGGTCCGACCCTAAACCACAGATTTTTTCATAAAAATCAGGTCAGGTCAAATTGGTCCAAAAATTTATTGGGATGGAACTAGTGAATTCAACTAGGCCCAAAACAAGATTAATAGTTTAAATTTTTCGAGTAGAGTCGGGTTGAGCCCATCGAACTTTTGATCACTTTGGATGGTCTTGGCCCGACCTAAAATTTTATCGGGTCTAAAATTTCTATGTCTTGGCCCATCCAAGATGTCTTGGCCCATCCAAAATCAGACGGATATGGCGGACCGGGCCGGACAATACTTGTTTTATTGGCTCTCTTGACAAGAGAGGGAGATAAAAATATATTTTCATTTTTATTTCTTTATTTTTTTTACCAAAACAAATATCGCCTTCTTGGCTCTACGCATAATTATTTTTTTCACATAATTTTTATATTTCAGAGTTAATAACTTAATATCCATATTAAGGTGATCCACTTAATCTTACATTGATTCATATATTTTCAAAGGCAATCTTAGCATATATGTATTAGTAAAACAATATGAGAATTCAATTAGTTAATGATTGATACGAAAGAATGAAATTAGATGTAAATATAATGGATTTGAGAGAAATAATGATAGGAATGAAATAGGATTATTATGATTGGTATGTACAAGTAATGAATGAGTAAGAATAAAATGAAATTAACAAAATAACTATTATTCTTATAACTTATGTTATAATAATAATAATAATAATAATAATAATAATAATAATAATAATAATAATAATAATAATAATACTGTTACATTTATAGTAACAATAATTAAATTCTTATTATTTTATTTTTATTTTATTATTATTATTATTATTATTATTATTATTATTATTAAATACATAATTTTAGACTAATAAATTGACTTTATGATAATTTTAGCCTAATAAATCAATAATACATTAATCAAGCATAATGAATTGATCTTATGATAATTTTAGTCCATAAGTGGTTTTTGACGTCGAAAAGCATAATTGGCATTGGCACCAGAAATAACATATAGCCCGTTAGGGGTGAGCATTCGGATTTTTTTATAAAAAATCCGAACCGAACCGAACAGAAAAATCCGAAATTATGAAAAAACCGAAAATCCGAAACCAATTTTTTCTTAATTCTTATATATATTTATATTAAATTTCAAAATATTTAAATAAAATAATATTTATATATATAAATTATATATAATTCGGATTTTTGGATTTTTTTGAATTAAAAAAAATCCAATCCGAAATTTTGAAAAATTTCAATCCGATCCGAAAAATCCGAACCGAATTTTAAATTTCGGTTTGGTTCGGATCGGATATTCAATTTCGATTTTTGCTTACCCTTATAGCCGTAAGTAATTGTCAACGCCGTTTCGACTTGTGCTTTCTGTATGTCATTTCCCGATGTCGATCGTGTTTTTTTGTACCAAAATCACTTATGAGATAAAATTATCACACAATCAATTCATTAGGCTTGATTGATGCATTATTGATTTACTAAACTAAAATTTTCACAAAATCAATTGAATAGGCTAAAATTGTGTATTTTCCACCATTATTATTATTATTATTATTATTATTATTATTATTATTATTATTATTATTATTATTATTATTATTATTATTATTATTATTATTATTATTATTATTATTTTATTTTATTTTTCGTTCTTCTTCTTCTTATTGTTATTATTAATATTGTTGTTGTTGTGGTTGTGGTGTATGTTTTATTATTCTTGTTATTTGTAATCATTATTGTTAATTATATTGCTATTATTATTTTTAATTACTATGTTTTAGTAATATTATTAATTACTATTATCATTATTCCTACTTTATTATTATTACTAAAATTTTCAAGATATAAAATAAATAAGAATAGATTTGTTAGAAAAAAAGAAGAAGTAAAATTTAAATATAGTTATTCCCATATCATGTAAATAGACAATACCATGGGGAAGGATGATGAATGATTATTCTCATATTCATAGGAAAGAGCATTTATTCGGAAATGGTCATTTCTTATATAAATTTTTTATAAGTTATAGGATTGAGAATGAACGAAAGAGTGATCATTTCATAATTTTTACTTTCTATACCAACCATTCCCTTAATTATTGATAAAATAATAAGCTAGAAGTTGATACTAAAGTTTATACAAGTAATTAACCATATAACTTAAATAATGACTAATATACTATAATATAAAATATATTATCATGTTGATGGATATGGAACTGATCCTAAATTTGGAGGTATTTTTTAAAATTATTCGCGTGCCTTATGTATGCTCTTTGGATAGTTAGATCTAAAATGTTTACATAGTTCAAATTAATGATTTTCGATCATGAAATTGCCTATTTCACCACTAAATAATTCCTAAAACATTTAAACAAATAGTTTCATAGCGAAAAGTCAAAAAATCATTTAAAATATTTTGAAAATAATTTCCTTTTATTCATAAAAACACTCGACCTGAAATATTGACAGAATTGGTACCAAACTCAGGATCTTTGAATTATAAAATCTATCACTATACCACTAATCCATCATTATGGACTCCAAAAGTTGAGTTTACCGTTATCCGTTTTCTGCTTTTGGGAAGCATCGGAGCGGAGAATGGGTGGAAACAACGTGGGCCCTACACCCACAATGTGCGGCCCAATCACGACGACATTTATCCATCATTTTCAGTTATTTGCACCGAAGCCCCTTCAATTTTCATTAAATGCCATTTTGTGGTCATTCAAGTCAACTATTTCGACTTTTTAAATCTTAATAATGACTGATAGGTCCACCAACTATAAAGTTTCGCGCATAAAAACTGTGTCAACTTTTCGCCCTACTCAAGAGACTAATTTTGTAGTTAGTTTCTATGTTTGTATGTCTCTTTCTTGTCCTTTGTTTGTCATAAAGTAAAATGTTTGTCATTATGCGTAGTAATTCTTTAATTGTAAAACGTTGAATTAGCCTTTGTTGCAGTAAATGATACTCCCTCCGTCCCAATAATAATGACTCTTTTCTTTTTTGTACGTAGATTAAAGAGAGTTGTGTTATATATATAAAGTAGTGGATGACACGAAATTCGAGGTACTTTTTAGCGTAAAAAGTGTTTCTTTTTTTGGAAAGGGGCCAACTTAATGGGACAGCACAAAAAAAAAAACGTGCCAAAAATAATGGGACAGAGGGAGTATGATATTGTGGTTAACTTCACACATTTGATTAATTTATAACTATACCTATCTAATAGCAAGATCGTTTAAGAAAAGTAGAAAGTTTCCCGCGAGTAAAATCACTTTTTCTTTTAAAAATCTACAATCGTTATTTTTCGATGCACACTAGGTAAAACTCACATTCTCGTGGAATAACGAGTTTATTCACTTTTTATACATAAATAAAGAAGTAATATATACATTATTTAGCTATTACTCCACTAACAATCATTATACTCTTTTTACATTTTGTGATTAATTATATTCTACTATCTCATGTTGGAGTATGGAGTCCGAATGGACTGTACAGAAAAGTTCGATCTTGGTGATTCAACTATTTGGGCCCATGTTTTTGGCCCAGGTGTAATCCTAATGAGCTTAGAGTTAGAGTTTGATTATTGTTATATTTAATGATAATTTCTCCTTGTATTCTACATTCAAAATATCATAGTGAAATCTATGACTTGGCATCGGCCCCAGACATAGTCGCAAGACGAACTGGGTGAACAATTCTCGTGTTCTTTATATTCTATCGTGATTGTGGTGTTTATTTTTTGCAACAATTGGTATCAGAGCTCCAAGTTCGGAGGGAGCAATCACGACGATGGATGAGAAGATTTCAATCGAGAAGTTTGATGGATCAGATTTTAGATTCTGGGAGATGCAGATTGAGGATTACCTCTACGATAAAGATCTGTATATGTCCTTGAAGGAGAAACCCGAAAAGATGGATCCAGATGAGTGAGGGCTATTGGACAGAAATACGACGAGTGCGATATGTTTATCACTATCCAAGAACGTAGACATGATTGAAGCCAAGTCAACAAAGGAGATGCTGGCGATAGGGGTGTCAACGGGCGGTTTTACGGGACGTAACCGATAATTTAGTATTGGTTACGGTTCGAACCGACCGATAAATATTAAACCGGACGGATCCGGACCATTAAATTATGGATCCGGATCGGGTATTACCCATTTCTAACTGGGTACCCATTGGATCTTAATTACCCCCAAATCCTTATAAATATAACCATATTTATAGTCAGTATTCGCTGCAATAATTGGGAGCAAATGAGTCGGGAAGTCAACTTACAAATGCAAACCTAGATTTTATTACAAATTTAATGTGCTAATCTCGTTAAAAATCGTCAAGATACATTGAATTAGGATGCAAGAGTTCTTGATTTTGTAAGAAATTATTGAAAAATTAGGACCCAATACTGACTGAATTTGTGGAAATATTGATGAAACCCAACAGGACCAGGATCGATAATGTATTTTCTTGAATGAATTTGTGGAAATATTGACTCAACAAGATTATTAGGTTTTGTGAAAAATTTATCGGTTTTAATTTACACGTTTTTGGTAAATGATGGTTTTAGTAAATTAATTAATATTTCGTAATCACACTCAAATGTAAAATGCTCTTATAGAAAAAGTGGATATGTAATACTCAAATTAAAAATAGTAAAAAAAAAAAAAATTGACGGGTCGGATAGGAGCCAGGACAAAGCAGGCCGGTCTTGATCGGTTAGGGTCAACAGATTACAGGCAGGGCAAAGCCGGACCGTTGTTTTAAAATTTAATGGGCTTTGAGCGGTTAGGATCGGTCCCCAAAAACCGCAGCGTTGACATCCCTGGTGGCGATTCTTGAGTAGATGTACCAAAATCCAAAGCTGAACAAGGTTCATATGATGAGGCGGTTATTGACCTAAAGATGTCGGAGGGTAAACCGATGCAAACAACATCTCGAGCGAGTTCAACATGATCACTTCACAATTGAGCTCGGTTAAAATTAGCTTCGATGATGAAGTACGCGCCCTAATATGCTATCTTCTCTGCCAGAAAGTTGGGATGGAACGATGACAGTTGTAAGCGCTTCATCGGCAAAGACAGTGTTATGTTTTGACGAGGTGCGAGATCTGATGATCAACGAAGAGGTTCGCGGGAAGGAATTTGGATCTACCTCAAGGTCAGCAATGAACAGACATGGACATATCAAATGGAAGGCAAAATAGGGGTAGATTGAAGTCTAGAGGCAAGAGTCAATTCGGGAAGGATAAAGTCTCGATCAAGTGTTGGAATTGTGATGAGTTCGGTCATTACAAAAGCCAGTGTACATAATCGAAGAAGGGTCCGAACGACAAGAAGACAACAAACGCCAACCACATATGATATTGGAGATGAGTTGGCCTTGAGTGTTAGCAGTCCGTTGGAATCGTGGGTGTTGGATTCTGGAGCGTCGTCCCATTCGTGCAGTGATGCTGAGATAATAGAGCACTGTATCTCTGATGAATTTGGACAAGTCTATCTTGCAGATGACGAGCCCTTGAAGATCATGGGAAATGAAAATATCCAGATCACCACACCAAAAAGATTAATGTTGAAGTTGAATGGTGTGAGACATATTCCAGGATTGAAAAGAAACTTACTTTCAATCGGACTGCTTGATATTGAAGGATATTCAGTAATGTTTTGTTGCGGTAGTTGGAAGATCACCAGAGAAGTCATGATAGTAGCTCGAGATAAGAAGGATGGTACGTTATATACAACAACTAACACAAAACAATTCATTGATCTTATAGGAGCTGTTGTCTATGCTAATTTGTAGCATTGTCGGCTAGACCACATGAGCAAAAAAGGATGAAGGAAATGAGTTCGAATGGTAGGCTGCCAGGTTTGAAAACTGTTGAAGTTGGGCTTGAGCGAGGACTGTGTTTTGGGGAAACAAATGAGGTGAGTTTCTCGAGAGGTGGTCGAGCTTTGAAAAGGCATAAATTGGAGTTGGTAAATAGTAACCTTCATCCATAATTCTACTCAAAATGTATGAATTTATTTTTTTAAGAATAAAACGCTTTTGATGCTTTTAGGAAGTGGAAAGCCCATTGTAGAAAATGAAACAGGGCTGAAAGTGAAGTGTCTTCGATCCGATAATAAAAGAGAGTAAGAACTCCGTGAGTTCAAAGAATATTGTGTTGAGAATGAGATTCGCATGGAGAAAGCTGTGAGATGAACTTCCCAACAGAACGGAGTGATAGAGAGCATGAACAAAACGTTGAATGAGCGAGCAAGGTGCATGAGACTGAAGAGTGGGTTGCCTAAGACATTTTGGGCAGATGCAGTCAACACAGCTGCATTTAAATGATCAATAGAGGTCCATCAGTTCTGTTGGAAAATCGAATACCTAAGGAAGAATGAACAAGAAAAGAAGTAAATCTATTTTACCTACAGATCTTTGGTTGTGTTGCTTATGCTCATGTTAATTCTAGTGAAAGAAGTAAGTTGGATGCCAAATCTGTTAAGTGCACTTTCATTGGTTATGGAGGTGATGATTTCGGTTATAGACTATGGGATGAGCATAACCGAAAAAATATTCGTAATAGATATGTGGTTTTTAATGATCAGGTTATGTACAATGACAGATTGGAGGCGGCGAATTCTGACAATTTCAAATTCCAAGAGGTCGAGTTAGACATCTCAAACTCGAGTGGGAGCAAGGAAAGACAGAATGAAGAAGATGTTCTCGACGAAGAACCAAGGACTCCACCACCGGATGATCCACTGTAAAGACCAGCTAGAGAGCCACGTGCACTCGATTGGTATTCGCTCTCTAACTATTATTTGTTACTTACTAATGGTGGTGAACACAGGTGCTATCTTGAGGCAGGCGGGGTGGTGATGAGCGAAATTGAGAGTTGCTATGAATGATTAGTTGACATCCTCTTCTGCTAAATAGTACTTGGGGATTCGTTGAGCTCCCAAAGTACAAGAAGACTCTGCACTACAAGTGGGTCTACCGGATCAAGACTGAAGCTATTGGTAGTAGACGCTACAAGACCCAGTTGGTTGTCGAAGAGTTTAGCGAGAACACATTATTGACTATACTGATGTTTTACTCTTATTGTGAAACTTACCACTATTCGAATGGTGTTGAGTATGGTTACTATCCACTGGGAAAGAAACTGAATCTAAAAAAGCAGAAATTTTCACTCGGGTTCGAACCCCATGAGAGGTAAAAATTCAATTTATTGGATTCAATAAATTTCACGACGGATTCATCAACTTTCATAGTGAATTCATCATTTTTTTGTTTTCATGATAACCTTCCCCTATATATTTCCTTCACTTTTTTAAATGTCTACAACCGTCAAATTACAAATACCAAGAAAATACATAAATTTATATTGTTACCTTATTAATTACCATGATAAATACATACATATTACCAATTATCATATTCCAAAAGTATTAAATAAGGATAAGATGAGAAGTATATTCCAAAACTATAGTTATGGCCGTAACTAAAGATAAAAAGGCGTCTAGTCCATAAATAAATCAATTTATTAATTCTGAAATTAATGAACATGTTACAGTTGGTAACTAATAAATAATGGGTATGAGAAGCTCTTAGATCCGCCATAATACGCATTAGTTGATATGTGGTATGATGTTTGGGAAATATATGTATTATCATTGCAATTTTCATTTCTCAAAGTGAGCACTTAACGCCTCTAAAGGTGTTGCTAAATCGACCAAGCTCGACTTATTTAAATGGAGTCGAATTCGAATTCAATTTACCAAAGAGATTGAATGTCTTCATTCATTTGATTATTTTATTCACGAGTCTCACTAAATAAATTTGAATAAATTTATTTCAAATTGAGCTTCAAATAACTAGACCAATTTGCGGCTTTAAATGCATTTCACACTCTTTGATATAATTTCCTCCTAAATATTATTGGTTTTCCTCAATAAAATCAAGAATTACTAGACCCAAATATTAATAAATAAAATTAGTCCAGTAGTTCAAAATATTGACCTAAAACAACATCAAGTATCCTCAAGAATTAACTTAATGTTGTGTGTGTGTTAACTGGTAGTAGTGGTTAATCTTGCGCCAAAGGTCTCAGATTCGAGTCCACCGTGATGCGGCCTTTAAATTTCTGTATTAAATTGACAAAAATAAAAGAAAAAAAGAATTAACTCAATGTTAAAAGAACTAATAGATTTGTCCTGTGTGTCATGCAAATTATTATGTAATATATAACCGATATTTAATTTATACTCAAGCATATCTATGTACAAATGTCAATTGTAAGTATCTTAAACAAATAAACTAATTATTCAACCCATTGGCCATTACTTCCCAAGAGATAGAATCATATATATTTGCCATCTACACATAGTTGAGTCTTGGAGGTAAGGAAAGAATGTAACCCCTACTAACATTTATAGTTCATACTTCAAAATTCATGTTTTAACTAGGATTTGAATTTTTAGATTTTAAATTTGATATTTTAATCTTTTATTAATACAAGAGTATATGTTCATGACAATGTCAGATCATTAACATTTATTATCCTTCGTGGTAGCTAGACACAAACATTTGTCGATATGTTTGCTTGGTTTGTAATAAGTATTGTTTGTCGATGCCAGACAGATAATTTCTCAATAGTTATATTGATATCACTTCTATTGTAATTGAATAATCAATTAAATTTCATTATTTCAACAAAAAAAAAGAAAAGAATTCCAATTGGATTTTAAGAATTTTAAAGGTCATTGGATTCTTTAGCAAAAAAAACTTCTGATCATGTCAACGGGGGCAGTTACTGAATTTTTTTATATCTTATATTTAGTTTTTGTAGATAAAATGAGAGAATTGGTTCATACCAACCGCCAACGGGGATTGTAGGATTTGTTTTTAATTTTTTTTAAAAAAGATTATTCTAAATATAACTCATTTTACTCACTGTAACTTCTCATTTAATAATAATAATAATAATAACCCCTTCATCTCTCAAATTTTTTTTTTGGGAAATTTCGGCACGAAAATCAGTCGGAATTGTCTCACCATGATATAAAACATTTACTTTTTATGAGTCAAATTATGAAACAAGAGAGCAATACAAATTTACACTATAAAAAGGACTAGATTCGATGGAGTTCATCTTTTATTTTGCAAATTTATGGGGATTGTACTCTCCGCACCAAGAATGAGAAAACCGAAAAGGTGATATCCATTTTCATTAAGGGGCCAGAGATTAAGGCAAATATATACAACATGATATTTTATTAACAAGCACTCACCAACATGAAAATTTTAAGGCAGATATATACAACATGATATTTTATTATTGACTTTCGATTCAAAATGCAAAAAAATAAAATAAAAATAAAAAATAATAATCAGCGGCGTTCTTTTTAACACCCCACCGCCAGAAAAGAACTTTTGGATAATGGGGGATATATAGATGTATCATGTAGTGGCCATTGTTAATTTATTAAGAATTTGATTGGGGCTATAGCCTATAGAAATATTAAAGTAAATTAATAAGTAATTTTAATATATATATATATATATATATATATATATATAGGGAAGGGTTAACGTGAAAAACATTTTTATTGTGAGAACAAAAAATGATGAATTCGCGGTGAAAGTTGATGAATCTTTGTGAAAGTTATTGAATCCAAAAATAGAATTTTAGTCCTCATGAGATTGAACTGGGTGAAAATTACGAATTTTGAATTCAAGAACTTTCAATAGATTCATCAACTTTCATAACAGTCATTTGGTTCTTAGTTTTTAGGATAAAAATGGTTCTCATTTGAACCAAACTCTATATATATATATATATAAGGGGGCTATGGTAAGTAAAATATGGACATGTTTAGAATCACTATTTTAAAATTATTTCGATCAATTCCAATAGGGGATCTTTTAATCAAATGCAACGCATGATTTGTTTAATTATCTGTTCCTTTTTACAGGCCCAATTGTGTTGGAATCTATTTGTTTTGTATTTCAAACTTTTGGCCTGTTGCAATGGGCTCATTTCCAATGATAATAATATCCATTATGGTAGTTTGGGATCTCAATTAATTTTGTTATATTATCATGGAAAGTCAAGATATTGTATGTTGTGTGAACTATATATTCTCTTAATTTTTGGGAAAAAAAAGTAAAAATTCCCTTAATTGAATTATAAATTTATTATGTAAAGGGGTATACTCTTGTCAGGTCGACCTTACACCTTCATATGTTCACCGCATATACCTCATATATGGGATGTCAGAAACATATAAAAGCATATATATAAGCTTTCTGACCCCTCATATGGGGATATAAAGAACACATATGGGTCATTTGTACATAAAGTTGACATGACTAGAATTTTTGAGTTTTGTGAATGCAATCACGTGGTAGATTACCAATTCTCTGAATATCTAGGCACATCAAAACCTTGTGAATTTTTTTGTGGGATGTGAAATAACTAATTAATTAGCTCAGTTTGGAACGACTTTTGAGTATTTATGCACAATAACAACATAAACATGTATTACAGTTCCTCACATATGCACAAGTCACAACTAAGAAATAGTCTAAAAATGTTAAATGTGGTTTTTGGAAATCATGGATTATTTGAAATTATTACAACTATTTTTAACAAACGTTTGTACATGGAATCACATCTATTCAACTATACTATCTTATGAATTTGTTTATTTTTTATTTTTCAAATGTTGATATTGTTGAATCTAGTAATGGGACTTCGAGCTCTATCTCGAATAACTTAAATATCAACATCATTAATAATCTTAATTGGCTTAGAACTTCGAGCTCTATCTCGAATAAACCTTATAGAGAGCTTAGAACTAATTAACTGAACTGTAGATATCAACATCATTAATAATGTTAATTAGCTTCTGATATTACGGTTATTTTCTTACCTTTTGTTGTGACCTTGGCTTTTACTTCCTCAAAAATATTTTCCCTAGCCTCAGTAGCGAACTCCTTCCCCTAACTGCGCTATTCCACAATTTTACAATTGAAATCGTGTAACCGTGTAAAATACATTGTCACATGGCATGGTTACATCAAATGAAACCGTGTACTTGACACGAATCATGTAAACTTTAAGGTGGATCTGGAAGTGGCAGAGGGCGGAGGAGAGACGAGGAGGGGATAGCTATGAAGGTGGCGGTGGAGGGCGACCGCTGCTAGAGCCACAACCATCACCATTCCTATCCGTTGGTCGAAGTGTAACGATTAAACGGAGAACCACGACCATCGACATGGACTTCGAATCGGACAATAAAAACTACAACGAGGACGATGCTTTGGAAATCTAGATTCGTTGTTGATGAAACATGCAGAAATCACTATCACGGTGTAATTCGATGAAACTGTGTCGCAATGTATTTTACACTGTGAAATCTTGTGGCAGTGTAAAATATATTATTACATAGTTTAATTGAATAAAATCATGTATTTGATGCGAATCGTGTAAATTCTAGTTAAGGTGGATCTGGAAGGTAGCATAGGGCGGCAGAGAGACGAGGAGGGGGAGGGGGATAGAGAGAGGGCGGTGGAGGGCGACCGAGAGAGAGTGAGAGAAAGAGAGGTGTAGGTAGCGGATCTGGAGGGTAGCGGCGGATCTCGATCGGCGAAGAGAGAGGGGATGGAGGGTGGCAGATCTCGGTGGAGACGGTGGATTTCACCGGAGAGAGAGAGAGAGGTGTGTTGTGTGCGGCCGCGGCGAGGAAAATGGGGTTAGGAGTTAGTTTTTATTTCCAATTCTTTTTATTTTTATTTAAATTAATTTCATTATACAAAAAATGATGAAATTTTCATATTTTTTATAACTATAGAAACTATTCATCTTTTATATTTCAAATAGTTTACTTTTCTATATTACCACTAATTTGTTACACTAGGTTCGTGTCAAACCACCGATATGACAAGTCTTCATATCATTATCGTTAGACGATGGTCATGGTTGAGTCAGTAAAATGAGGGGCATTAATTTTATATAACAGGAAAACTATTAGTATTGTAAACTAATTAACAATATGTCAAATCACATTTCCCAACTTTTAATCGACCTAAAATTTAAGTTTCCGCCCAACAAATATTGAATTCTCATTTCTCATGTTGGTTTGAAGAAAAAAAACAAAATAGCACAATGAGTCAGCAAATTAACTTTCCGATGTCACCAAAAATATCTCCTTCATGAAAGCAATAAATAGGTGATTGTAGGTGTATTCAATATAAAACAAATCAAAACAAAAATAATTAATCTAACATTATCTCAAACTTGAATGGCCCCACCAGGAACATGATTGGATCAGCCAGTGTGGGGTAATTGATACGATACTGCCTAACCATTGCGCGGCAAGATCGCGTCAATATAATCACGGCGATTTCGTTCGCCGACAAGTTCTACCATGAAGACTCTAAAATGGGTGAACGCAGAAAGTTTTCACCATATCTAAAGAATCCTAATTCGAAGGGATAGGATCTCGAATCCTCGTAGAGAAGACTTGGATTCAAGATCTGGTCAATCATTCGTGTATAAATAGAGGCTAGATTAGGCGAAATAGATTCATTCACGCTCTTTGTAATAAACGCACATTGATACACGAATACTCTCTCTATAAGTGGACGAGATCTTGTTCATAGATCGAACCACGTAAATCCTGGTGTTCTTGCGCATTTATTTCCTTACGAAATTAAGATCGATCATGGCGCCGATCGTGGAAGCGAAATTTTGTGTTTCGATCAACCACCGTTTGTGGAAATAATCGTGACTGTACACCGAAGCCGCATCCGGGACCGTCCGAACAACAACGCCGACGGCGAAGTGGAACGCCGAGACTCGGCTCGGGAAGAGCCCAATCGAGAAGAAACCCGAAGGACATGTCCAAAGTCTCGACGAGCACGGACACCCGCCCTGCAGGGCGAAGTTACCATAGCGAAGAAATCGCAGCAATAATCCGGGGAACATCCGGCTCATAAGTAAACCTCGACGACGCATCGAGGGGTTCTCGAGAAAAATAAGAAGAGCTTTCTCCGTTACCTCGGTGAAGCGTGGTCGACCACGTCTCGAAGAGCGGGCGCGAGCCTCGTCTAGATCTGAGCATCACAACGGAGAGGTCGGGGCCCAAACCGACGCGCGAGGAACCAGCAACGCGAGAGGGCGTCGTGACCGCCGCGAAGCGGCCTCGATCGCTGAATGAATCCATCGGCGAACTCCGCCCGATCTCGAGGACGAGCAGCGCAGAAAAGGCATCGGGCGCGGTGAAGTCGGTCCAGTCACCTAAACGAGTTCGATCGTCGAACTCCGTCCCAATCTCCGGAGGACGGCTTCGATGGATACGGGAAAATAGTCACCGTGCTCAAATAGGATACTCAACACTTCTGGGATAAATATCGGTACCAAGCATCGCCCCTATGATGGCCGAGATCATGACGTAACTTCTCGCAGGTTCAATACAACATGATCAACCAACGTCTCACTCGGTTCATATGTGTAAACTCTTCCCGAGTTACTCGACAACGCCCGCGCGGTGGTTCGACGATCTACCTACGGAAGCATCGGCTCTATCGCGACGATGGCGCCTTCCATGAAGGTTCTTCCAAAAGCGAGTCAAAACATCGTCGGCAAACCTCCTCACCATAAAGCAAAGCCGTAACGAGTCCATCGGTGACTTCATGACGAGGTTTAACAAGGAGTGTTTGAAGGTCGAAGGCGTGAACGACCGTTAGTCATCTCGGCTTCCAAAGCGGCATCTTCAAGGGGCCTTATAGAGAGATCGTGGCACGAACCCGTCTGCGGCAGAGTAGTGGGCGATGCCAATCGGTTCGCCAAAGCGCGAGGCGACAAGAGAAAGCGCGAAGCGCAAGCGGGACCCCGGAAAAAGGAAGAAGAGATGAAGGAAGGAAGATCGGAACCAAGGCGTGAGCGCGCTGGAAAGATTACATCGCCGATAAGGTCCAGGCTCGGTCGCGTGGCGCCTCGGGCGACCTCAATACACCCGTTGACGGCCGAGGGCGAAATCTACGCGCTCCATATGAACTTGTTGAAAAGCCTCGGCCGATGGCGGGGAGGAAAGAGGCGCCGAACGAGGATAAATCTCGCCATTCCACGGAGACTATGGGCACGACATCGAAAGTGCAAAGAACTCATGGGAGAAATAGAGATGTTGGTTCAAGATGGACCTCGAGAAAGTACGAGGGTGGTCGCCAAGCCGACCGCAGTCAAAAGAAGAAAAGCAGGAAGAGTAAATTGCGACCCAGCTAAAAAGCGCGACGACACCGAAGAAGGAGACGCGAGCCCCAATATGACGGGTGGTCTCCACTATTACGGGCCCCGTGGAGTCACGAAGTCTTCGACTACCGGCCCGAAGTCTAAGCCGTGAACTAACAACAAGAGGTTCGAGAAAGACGAGGCGATTACCTTCTCCGAAGGCGACCCGTACCGCAATAATACCCCACCAGATCGGCTGGTGATCCGTGCGATGGTCGCAAATAAGTTGGTGAAGCGTGTACATTGATAACGGTAGCGTCGTAAGCATCCTTTTCAAGGAATGTTTTGACAAGCTAGGGATGAAAGCCGCCTCGCTGGCCGCCACTCGTAAGCTTCGGCCCGAGAAGAGCGCGCCGGAAGGGATAATTGAGCTACCCATCACGGGGAAGTCACCAACGAGCTCCACCAAGGTGGTGCAATTCTTCGTAGTGAAGGCCCACCGCCATATAACATCATACTAGGCGAGATTGGGTCAACCGTAAAGCGGTATGTTCAACGTACCACCTAACAATGAAGATACCCACCACGGGGAATGATCGCTCCTTTTCACACGCAGGGTGTAAGTGTGGTGGTTTAAGTATCGTATCCAGGATTGTATCACGAAAACATGAAGCTAGCTCAACGACTATTCATCATTATTGACACGGATAAAGGGTGATAGGTTTGGGGCTTGAATTTAATCCAAAGCAAAGGTAACCAAGCGAAATATAAAATAAAGCGATAAAATCACAAAGATGATTATAAAGAAAGACTAACCCAAGGGATGCACCAATCCTATCCACAACGATGTTTATCCCGCTTATTACTAACCGTTTTAATCGAGACAAGGCGGAAGATCACATATATAACCAACAACTTGATTCGAATGATTGCGGCGATTGATTACTAATTTTCCTATCACGATTCGTCTCTAGAGGAAAATAAGCAACTCCAAAAGGATCACTAAGAATATGCTTCTCGATCGTCTATCTCAATTACGACTCGAGGCTTAATCGTATCATGCATTCGAGATCGATTGACAATTAATACGATTACGTCATTAATCGGCAACTAGATATGCATCAAGATTGATTAGAAATCAACACATATAAATAAGCACCATGAATCATGAATCGATGCACGGAAGGTAAATAACAACGCAGAACTCACAACATATAGGATCGAATTATGCAAAACCACAGATTAGAATAGAAAACTAGCGGACATAATAAGCGGAATGAAATACTTAATTAATCATAAAAGCGAAATTTAAATATATAAAACCCGTAGGGAAGCGTCGGATGAACAATGGTTGGTCTTGAATCCGATCCAAGCTTAACGAGCGGAAAACAAAGAAAGCGATCGGACAAAACGTTCCGATCGATAAACTAAACAAGAATAACGGAAAATTAAAGCTAAAACTAAGCGGAATGAAAACTAAAGACTAAAAGATGTAAAGCGAGGAAAACTTAAGAAAACGAGCTTTGGGCGTCTCGGGGTCTCTGGAGGCGGGTGTCTTCGCCTGTTATAGAAAAGGGTGGAAACCCAATTTCGCCTCGTCGCGCGCCGCATGATCGTCCTCGCGATCGCTAGCGCGATCGCTAGGTATCTCTCATGGCGTTCTTCTCGCTTCGCGCTCGCCTTCGCCGCTTTGTACCTCATGACCGGCTTGTGGTTGGTAGTTATATGAATCGTCGCAGAAATCGTCCGCTGAATTCTCGACGCTAAAGCTTCGCTCGCGCACAGGTCGTGACGCGGCTCCGGGCGCCATTGGTTTGCTCATGACCAACTAGCGACCGCCAGTCGGTCGCTAAGCTAAGCGGTTGTTCATTTTGTTCGCTTCCTTGCTTCGATTATCAATATATAAACCTACAAAGCGTCAAAGGAACACCCAAGAGCGATATCTTCTAGAAATAGATGAAACATTAAGAAACGATACATAAACGCACATTAAGCGAAGCTAAACTCATCTTCAAATATCAACTAAATATGTAAAATGCGTTTATCGTGAAATGTGATCAAGGTGATCGAAGCAAGCGAGGAATGCATGCAAGTTGCCTACGGAGGTGCGGGACCTCGGTCCGGCCCACGTGCATAGCAATTAAAGAAACCCGAGGAGTTGGGTCGAAGACATCGCCACTCACGGCGGTCGGTGGAAGAGGTCGATTGTACAAAGATGAGCCATTAAAGGTCGTCGAGGTTGGTTTCACCAAGGCACCAAGTGAAGGATCGGATCATCCAACTCTAAGGAATTCAGGACGTGTTTGCTTGGTCTCCCTCGACATGACCGAGTCTCGCCGAGTATCATCACTCACCGCTCAACATCGACCGAACATAAAGCCGGTTCGACGTATAAAAAATTTTTGCGACGAACGGAACCAAGTCATTCATGGCGAGGTGAATCACCGTTAAAAGCACGCATCGTTCGAGGTCAAATATCCGACCGGATAGCCAACGGTGATGGTGAAGAAAGGAGGAGGGATGGCGAATGTGTATTGACTACAAACCTCAATAAACATTGCCCAAAGGATTACTATCCCTTCCCAACATTGACAAGAAGGTCGGCGCTACGGATCGAAGTCTTGATTTCTTGGACTTATACAAAGGATATCACCAAGTCACGATGGACGACGAAGACGCGCCAAGACCTTCATTACCGACTTGGTCTTTGCGTAAAAAGATGCCATTCGACCTTAAAAATCAGGGGCTACCTATCAAAGGATGGTGGACAAAATATTTCACCCTACATAGGTCGAATGTGGAGGTATCGTGAGCGACATCGTCGTCGAGAGCAAGGAAGAAGCCGATGTGTTGCCGACCTCAGGATCGTCCTCGGCTTCGGAAAATCAACCTAAAGCTGAATCCCGAGTGCACGTTTGCGGTCCGGTGCGGAAAGTTCTTAGGGTGTTGGGTTTCCGAAGAAGGGCTAAAAGCAAACCCGTCAAGGTCAAACCATTTTAGAAATGAAGATGCAAAGACCGTCCATGGCGTACATAGGTCGACGGTGCGATAGCAGACCGAGCGCTTTCTTTCAAAAGCATGGATAGCGACTACCCTTCTTCAGATACTCAAAAGCCCGAAATTCTCATGGGATGATGTACACAAGTCCGCCTTTGAAGATCTCAAGAGCTACCTCGCCAAACTCCCACTTTGTCCTTCCCAGAAAGAGGAGAGGTCCTTTCTCTACCTCGCCGCCTCGGACGAATCTATAAGTGCGGTCTTGGTGCGAGGAAGAGGACGTCGACTCCGATGTATTTTATCACCGAGCACTAAAGGTCGGAAGCAGTGTCACCCGGAGAAGCTTGCATTAGCGTTGAGTAACGCATGGCGAGGACTACGTCCATACTTCCATCGCGCATCCCATACAAGTCCTCCTTGACTACCCACTTGGCAAGTATTGACGCCAAGCCTCGGGAGAATCGCGAAATGGGCAATCGAACTGGGCGAGCATGATATATCCATCTCGCCGCGCCAGCCATCAAAGGTCGAGCCTAGCGGTTCCTTGCGAGGCTAACCGTCGAGAAACCGAAGCCCACCGAGTCGTGTCGGACAATGCGAAGCCGAACCAATGGATGAAATACCAAAGGTCTTGCAACTCTACGTTGGCGGGCTTGGGAAAACGGTAGCGGGCGGGAATATTACTCCCAGGCCCGGACGGCCGAGATCACCACTCACTTCGGTTCACATTCAAAATCTGAACAACGAAGTGGAGTATGAGCATCGATCGCGGGACTTCGCCTCGCTCAAAGTCTCGAGATACGAGCGTGCGAGTTCACGGCGACTCTCAAGTCGTCGTGAGCAAATGTTGGGAAAATCGGGTGAAAAGCGAATGAACGGAAGTATCTTGAAAAAGCAAAAAAGCAACGGACTTCTCACACTTCGGATAGTTCGCATCCCGAGGAGCAAAATAATAAATGACATCTTAAGTAAATTGGCCTCGTCGTCACGAGCCCTTGGTGAGGAAGTCAGGCGAGGCGAAGCATAGGCGATGCCGATAGCGGGCGAGGTCGGCGTAGTCTCGGATGAAGAACCCGATTGGATGACTCCCGTTCGAGAGTACGGAGAAGGGCGAGCTGCTTGTGACAATTTGGAAGCTAGGAGGATCTGAACAAATCTCTGCGATATACAATTGAGCGGGGTCCTATCTGTAAAGTCATATCTCAGCCTCTCTTAAGGTGCTTGGGTCAAGGCAACCGAGCTAATTCGTTCTGAGAAATACGAAGGATCGTGCGGAAGCCACGTCGACCCCGAGCCTTGTCAAAGAAAGTCATGCGATGGGGATACTATTGGCGACAATGTTCCAAGACTCAATGGACCTCGTAAAAAGTGTCAGAAGTGTCAAATCCATGGGAACGTGCCAAGGCTACCGCACCGACCTCACCACCATACTGAGCCCTTGGCCGTTTATGCAATGGGGATCGACATTGTGGGCCCTTTTGTAAAGCACCGGGGCGGCTCAATTCTTAATTGTTGCGATCGACTACTTCACGAAGTGGGTGGAAGCGGAGCCCTTGGCGAAAATCACAAGCAAGAACGCCTCAACTTCGTGCGGAAGAACATAGTGTGTCGCTTGACATCCCTCATATCCTCCTTTCGGATAACGGAACACAATTCGCGATAAGACATTGAATTGGTGTCGAGCTTGGATCCAACAAAGTTCACCTCGGTGGCCCATCCTCAAGCAAATGGTCGGACGAAGTTACCAACAGGACCATCGTAAAGGTCTAAAAACTCGTCTCGACCGAGCTAAGGGCCTCTGGTGGAAAATTTACCACAGGTCTTATGGTCGCGTCGAACAACACCTCGGACCTCGAGCGGAGAAACACCTACAGGTTTGGTGTATGGAACCAAGCGATGATCCTGCGCGAGATCGAGATCTGAGGTCCCGTACCATTGACTTCTGCCGAAGCAAATGGGGAAAATCTACGAGTGATCTAGACCTACTCGAAGAAAAGAGACCCGCCACATCGAGGAAGCTCGAGACAAGCAACAAGTAGCTCGGTATTACAACCGTGTTAAACCCGACAATTCCAAGTGGGCGACCTCGTACTCAAAATAATGAAGTCGACAAAGCCGTGCAGCTCGGCAAGCTGGAAGCCACATGGGAAGGACCTTCAAGGGTCGACAAAGTCCTCGACAAAGGGCTATAAGCTCGCTTCAATTGTCAGGTGAGCAATTATCCAACACATGGCACATCATTCATCGAAGAGATATTATGCATAAGTGTCATGGGTCGGGTCTTGTTGATCGTGTCTTTAAAGTCTGTTTAGAGTCACGAGTCTTATTTGGTGGTCGCGTCGTCTTTTATCAATAAAATATTATTTTTGCAAGTTCCACTCGTCACTAATGCATAATTAATCTTCATTATTATTTACCCTCACGGAGATGAATTCCTCGACGGAGGTCGATTACCTTCGTTTCATACGAAGGTAAATTTAAACGCAGCATGCTACATACGAGATCGATTTCCTTCGTTTATATCGAAGCGGACTCTATGTAGATGATAGGGGACCACCCTCCGATGACCTCGCAAAAGCAGAACCATTCCTACATACGAGATCAGATTACCTTCGTTTATTTCAAGACGGTTCTCTCTATGTGAGCGAATAAAGGACCACCCTCCGATAACCTCGGCAAAAGGGAACCATTCCTACATACGAGATCGATTACCTTCGTTTATTTGAGCGGTTCTTTCTATGTAGTCGAGTAAAGGGACCACCCTCCCGATGACCTCTAAGCGAGAACCCCTACGCCCGTGCAGGGGCAGTTCGCCGTTTATTTGAGCGGAACTCTCTACGAGGACAAACTACCTTAGCATATTACTCTTGTTGTCTACAAAGTCAATATGAAGCAAAGAAATCATTCTTATTAACAAAAGATGTACTGGTTACATTTCACGAGGGCGGAGCGGATCGGAAAAGCGGGCAATCCACAGAAAATCGATTCATGACTCATCTATACTAATCTACCTCTACCTCGTCCTCGATTACACCACGGGCCACCGCCAGCGACCTCGGTCACTTGAAGATGCCTTTCTGCGAAACTCGACCTCGACCACTCGATGGCCTTTGGTTTCGACCCCTTGAGGATCCACGTCGTTCGAGCGATATGCACGCCTCTCTGGCGCGCCACTCGGATCGTCATAATTTGGATCGGTTATTACGGTCGATAGATGAAAAGCCTCTGCGTCCTGCGGCGATTCTTGTTGTGGTTGTCGAGTAATGGCGGTTTTGTATATGCTCCGAGCCTTTTTAATTGACGTGTTGCTCAAGTAATGCCGGAGGTCAGACCATATTCGCGCTTGTACCGCACAACGGGCGGCGGCCTTGACAACCTCGCTTCAACTCCGGGATCGTCATCCCACCATTTGGTGGATAACCTCCTCGTACTCGGCATGCTCCTCGCCTATCACCTTGGCCTCCTCCTGGCGACCACGAACGCCTCCTCCAATTCAAAAGCGAGCACGGAGCTCGTCCGGCTCTCTGGCGGCTCTATGCTTGACATCGGACTCAGCGCATACGACCAAGCTGCCTTTATATGGAGGAGTTCGACCTCTTTCAACTCAAGAGCCCGCGACGGTCTTGATTCGATTCAACCAAGGAGAAGCATCAAGCATTTCGGCGACAACCGAATAAAAAATAAGTGTTTTCATATAAACTTGTGATTCTATTAATATGCCCTTAAGCGGAAAACAAGTGTACATTTACATTCAAAAAAAAAAAAGGTTTCAAGGATCAATGACCCGCCATCGACTCCGAGCCGCGTCTCCTCGCTGCCAACCCCGCCTCGGCTTGCGCGCCGCTACCTCGGCCTCCGCCGACTTCGCCCGCGTACCTCGCCTCCTACCGACCGGGCCGATGAGCGCCTCGGCCATCCTATAAGGTTCATCGGCCGCCACTCGGCCTCCCGGCTCCTTACTCGGCTCGGCGGGATAGCTTGGAGGGGATCTCGATCCGCCGAGCAAGCAGACGAGACTCGGCGGTCGGCGAGTCGGGGACGAGGTCGACGAATAACAGGCGGGGCTCTTGAGCGCCGACAAAGAGACCAGCGTGAAGACCGCGTGAGCGTCGATCTCCACCACCTCGTATCCATACTTAGTTTTATCTAAGTCGGGATAGTCATCGGCGACGTCGTCGATGTGGGATACCGCCTCTTATTCGCCAGCCGCCATCTTGTTCGCCGGCCGGAGAACTTTCGAGACAAAAAGTTTGAGACAAAAAAGTTTCTCGGCCATCTTGTTCGCCAACCTGAGCCTTTCCTCCGCTCGATCGCCTCCGCCATAAGAAGGGTCTTCTACTCCAGCTCGGACGCGGCGAGCCAAATGCTCAAAATGACACGGCATCATTCGGATGCCGAGCAACAAGCTCGGACACCGCCAATCGAACCTTACGTCCTCGGTCCCCCGTAATAAAATTTAACAATATCAAGCAAAGCCTCAACCTGTTGGAAAAATTGCGACGAGGCATTACACCGGGAAAAGGTGGACGTGCGACCTCGTGCCAAGGATCGTGCAATCGTCGTAAATGCCGTCGGCAGGAGGATAGCGATCCTCTTTTCGGGCGGGAGGTGCGGAGGCGACGGATGCTTAACGAGACGGCGAAGTCTTCGGCCGAGGCGGCAGCGCCCTACCGTGGCGAGGTCACGGTCTTCTCGGCCTCTTAAGGGTGACCTCGGCGAGTCTTCGCCGCCTTGGACCGCTGCGGCCTCGGGCTCCCTCCTTTCTCTTCCTCGAGGACACGAATTCCACTACAACAAATGCCAAGTTAATCTGAGCAACACAAAAATATTATGACACTAAAGCTAAGTGCGGGGCCTCACCTCATGGGCTCGTCTGCAGCGGGGTCGTGGGGCTCACCCATGACCGCTAGTTCGGCCTCGGAGAAGGCTTCACAACCGTGCCAACCGGTCCGGATACATCTCCACATCACCGAAGCAATCCCCAAGCCGTAGGGAAAACGTATGTTAACCCTCGCCCGAGGATCCATCTTGGGTGTTTAATTCACCATACATTGATTATAAACCTAGATGCGTATATAATTAAATCGCAACACGTAGGGGTTTCACGTGTTTACCTTTGGATCTGTCGGCGTGGGTCGAGCACGGATGAACGGATTGAGCGGTCGAGACTCGTGCTTTGACCTTCCGGATCGTATCCGGATACCCAAACTCCAACGTCGAGTGAGGGCGATCTATGGAGAATGCATGGGAAAATCACCGGAGCTCTTCACAATTTTCGAGAATCTCGATATGTGATGGCGAAAATTATGCTTACTAATATGAGCATTAACTAGACATTATCTCATACCTTATATTTATAATGCACTACCTTAATCCTATATGGAATATTACCATAATCTATATGGAATATTACCATACTCTTGGGATTATTTTCATACTCTTGGGATTATTTCCATACTCAAGATTATTACCATAATCTTATATGGAAAGGATACATGCATATACCATAAATATAATTATATCCTTGTGGATAAAGAGAATAAAATCTTGCCAATTGAAGCGATAGGAGCGCCGATTTTCCTCGATTCTACGAACTGGATGGGCGGCCGAGGATCGAGATGCGAGGAATAAAGATGGGCCTCAAATAAATTAATTATCTTAAGTTCACCCGAACATAAATTAATTTATAAACATTCGATCATGCCACTAGAGAAAGAATGTTGACTTACCCTTTATTACGAAGTTGAGTGGGCTTGCACTTGAGACATTCTGAATCCCGTATTTAAGATATCGAGCGATCCATTAATCATTTCTAGCAATGACCGCTTAAAGCGATTAATAACTTCATTTCCTTAAGTAGTACCACTCAACCTTATTATTGTACTGAGCTAACTCAACTGCGGGGTTTAGTACAATAAACCTTTGAGCTCCTTAAGGGGCGTCATCATCCTAAGCGGATACGGTGACTCGTCTGAGATAACTAGCGTGACATACAAGATCGCACCACCCAAGATCACGGAGAATCTTGGGTTAGAACATATAACCCTCACTCATAACAAGTCAAAGTGATGGTGACAACTCATACTCACCTAATACCTTATCGAGGTTTAGATCATCGTAAGTCACGAGAGATCTTGGTTCTTCGACGGTCGAAAGAAGAACTCATCTCATTGTGATCCTTCAATACGTCGAGAGGCGTACAAGCATAGACAAGTAACTAAGTCAAGTCACTTATCTATCTGCACCTAAACCGACAACTCGTCCTTAAGTCGTCTCGGTGTGAAACTTTTATATCTCGTTAAGCTTGACCAATCATACGGACTTACGTGATCTTCACACCTCGTATGATCTAACTTATAAATGAGATAAGGGGACTGGATATATGCAATCAAGTATTCAAATCGGATAGGAGATTGTAATAGTGGTAGCAGAAACATTGTATACAAGCTCAACCAAAGCGCTTTCGATTATACAAATCGACAATCTCCCACTTATACTAAAGCAAACTTTTAGTATACAATGTGTCTTTCTACTAGCTATTACAAACAACCATCACTTTGCTTCTCCCACTTATACAAAAGTTTTCTTTCTAAGTGGGTGCCATGGCGCAATCCAAGTCCTCTAACGTGTTCATCGTAGACTTTTGCGGCGGGCTCTTCGATGAATGGATCCGCTAGATTTTCCGTCGTATCAATCTTTTCAATCAGACGCGTCCTCGTCTAACGATTTCTCGTATGACATAGTACTTTCTCTCTATGTGTTTTGTCGCCTTGTGGGTCGTGGTTCGCCCGAGTTTGCCATCTGCACGAGTTATCACAATAAACTATGATACTCTTGGGCAAACCGGTACCACCCTAGATCCAGGTAGTTCTTGAACCATACTGCCTCCTTAGAAGCCTCCAGGCGGCTACATATTCGGCTTCCATGGTAGAGTCCGCAATGCATCGCCGCTTGCACTCATGAGGATCGGCCCACCTCCCAAGGTAAACACGTGGCAGAGGTTGACTTTTCTCATCACGGTCACTTGGAAATCCAGTGCAGATAACCCAAAGGCATTAGACTATCTCGCATGGTAAACTAGCTTTATAATCTCGAGTCCTTTTCAAGTACTTGAGTATATGCTTCTTCGATCCAATGAGCTTGTCGAGGGTTAGGCGATATCTCGCTACTATGCCTACCGCATAGCGGATATCGGCCTCGTGCATAGCATTGCGTACATGAGACTTCCCTACGGCGGAGCGTAAGAACTTGTCTCATTCCTCTATCTCGCTGCGTAACACAGTGTGTGCGTTTTAAATAAAGGCGCCGTATCCGAAGGTAGCAATCCTTTCTTGGCGGTCCCGCATACTAAAGCGAGTAATCACGATATCAATGTAAGGCGCACGAGATAAGCTCGACATTTTCTTCTTGCGATCTCGGTAAACCTTGATCCCAAGAATGTACGCGATCTCTAAGTCTTTCATTTGAAAGCGATCGGATAGCCAACTCTTTCGTCGATACGACTTCACGTTGTTGCCGACTAGAAGGATGTCATCCACGTAAAGTCAAGAAATACCACATCATAGTTGACGTCTAACCGATACACACAACTCTCGCTAGGCAGCTGGGTAAATCCATGGGACTTTACCACCTCGTCAGCGTAAGTTCCATGATCGGGAGGTTCGCTTAAGTCCATAAATGGACTTCTTAAGCTTCCATACTAGATGCTCTTCACCCTTTACCACATAACCTTGAAAGTTGCATATAGATGTCTCTACCTTCCTCAAGGTAACCTAGTTTAAGCGATTTTAACATCCATTTGCCAAACCTCTAGGTTGAAGTGGGTGCTATGGCTAGAAGAATTACGATGGACTTGAGCATTGCTACGGGCGAAAGGTCTCATCGAAATCGATGCCCTCAGTCTGAGTGTACCGCTCGCCACAAGCACGGCTTTAAAAGCGAAACCTCCATCGTAATCTCTTCCTCTTGTATATCCACTTACTACCTATGGCTTCCTTGCCATCCGGTAGAGGTGTCTTTCATATACATCCATAGCCGTTATGGACTCATTTCTAAGTCCATAGCGGTGTGCCATGATCTTGCATCTATATCTTGTATCGCCTCCTTGTATGTCCATGGGTCGATTATCGCATGTTCGTCTGCTGGGACTAAATCCGAAGATTCACCCACGAACATAAATCGCTCGGGTTGACGAACAACCCTCCCACTACGACGAGGTTCTACAGGCACAATGGCAGCGGTGGGTGCGGAATGCTTGTGGTTCTCTAACTTGCACAACTTCTGTGTAGGTACCACTTACATGCGGTCGGTATCTCGGTGGAACTCGACCCACTTCAATTTCTTGAAGTATCACGGTGTCGATCCTCCCACTGACTCGACATCTCGCACTTTGGCCTAATTCGGTGGTGGAATCGATCATCTTCTAATTCTTGAAGAATGATTTCAACTTTGGACTTATGATTTTCATGTAGTCCTCGTCTAAGAATCGAGCATTAGTGCTAATAATGACCTTCCGATCCTTGGGACTATAGAATAAACCACCTTCGTTCCTCTAGGATAGCCAATAAACAGCCTTGCGTCGGATCTAGCCTCAACTTGTCGACCTTCTTGTTCGGCACATGTCTGGGCGCCCATATCCTTATGTGGTTTAAACGGGCTTGCGCCCAAACCACAACTCGAAGGGTCTTTTCGACCGACTTGGACGGTACTAGATTTAGCAAGTATGCGCCGTCTCTAAGGCGTACCCCGTAATCGAAATAAGCGATGTAGCATAACTCATCATAGATCTAACCATTTCGAAGAGTCCTATTTCTTGGCTCCCGACACACCATTTTGTTGTGGTGTGCTCTTGATCTTGTTGGGATGTAATCCCACACTTCACTAGATAGTCCATTAACTTCGTTCTTGAGGTATTCGCCACCGCGATCGGACCCAGATGACTTGATACTCTTACCTAGCTTCGCCTCCACTTGCCTTAAACTCTTTGAATTTCTCAAAGCATTCGGACTTCGCGGTGAGCGGGTATATGTATCCGTACCTCGAGTAATCGTCAATGAAAGTGACAAAATACCGTACCCTCCACGAGCTTGTGTGGACATTGGTCCACACAGTCGAATGGACTAACTCCAACATTTCTTTGGCTCTATAACCCTTCGCTTTGAAGGGTCTAGTCGACATCTTACCTTCTATACTGAGATTCGCGGATCGAACGAGTAATAGCGTGAGATCACCCAACGCTCCATTCTTAGCGGTCTTTGGATCCTATTTAGATTGATGTGACCTAATCTAAGATGCCGAGAGAAAAGTAGAGTCATCTTGCGAGAGAACTTTCTCTTTTAGGTTTTGATGAAGATGACATAGTTATAGGTATTATGTTTTGCGAAATAGTATAAAGCGAATTATATAAGGTGCCGACACGGATAACCGTCATTTCTTATGATAGAAACACCACTATCAAAAATAACGAATATCCATGAGTAAATAATTTGAAAGTAAACAAGGTTCATGAAAATCCGGCACATATAAAACGCCTTTCAAAACTAAAGCTGTTGTCCCAAAACATAAAGAAACATCTCCAAGCTGTGAACCGACTTTCGCCGCATTGCCCATGGAGATCGTTATCTCGCCATTAATGACTCCTTGTCCGGGAACCCACGCAAGGTGTAATAAACATGATCGATTCTTGGTATCTACTACCCAAGAATGGGTAGAACAAGTCGCTAAACATGTTTCCGTTACTAAAGCAAAGCCACAGCACTTGAGCCATGAGCATAGGGCACTGGCCTCCAATGCCCGATCACCGCACTTGAAGCACTTGCCTTCTCCTTTCGCTTCAAGCCTCCGTGTGACCATGTTCTTGTTCCCATTACTCCCACTATTTCCTCGCTTCACCACCTTGCACCCTTTTTCTATTTCCATTTTGCGATGAAAATTTTGGGCCCTTAGATGTGCTAGCAAGAGCATGTCTCCTTTTCCATAACTCCTTCCATGAGAACGAGAGCATTAAACAAGCGACTAAGTGTAAACTCGGTCTTGCTCATGATCGCATTCACGAAAGTTCTCAAAAGACTTGGGCGGTGTATTGAGGATGATATCGACCTTGGCTCGCCGTCAATACCTCCTCCCAACCGATCAAGACTATCCGTGAGATGAGTCATGTGGAGACATGTTCATGGACCGAACTTCCTTCTTCCATCTTACACGCCAAGATTTCTCTCATTGTGTGGAAGCCGATCGTCCGATCCGACCGCCCAAACTTACTCGAGACTTGACCAAATATCGATCGCGTCACCATCGATCGATGTCGTACCAAAACTTTGGACATCGTAGTCATCATATAGCATTTAGCCATATTGTTTGACTTATTCCAAAGTCCGCCGACTCACATTGCTCATTAGTCGATCGTCGATGAGGGCATCGGGTTTAGGATAGTGAGAACAAACATGTGTTCTTCAGATGATAAGAACATATTCCATGTTTCGTTTCCACTCGATAAAATTTGGACGGATAACGGATTTTGTGCGAGCATATTGATAATCGGTAAGAGACATGCTCAAAGCGATAATGTAAACACATAAGCATCGATCGCAAATAATTCGTAATAATAATATTGTAACCTTTTGATAAAACAATATTAATTGAAACCTCCAATCGTGAGGAATCCCACACGCAAGCCACGCGTGTGGGCGTTTACACGAACCCCGGACCGGACTAAAATATACCTTTTAGTCGTTTAATTTCAATCCATGTCAACTTATCTTACACAAATGAAATTAATGATTGGACCTTACTAGACCACATCACTATCACAAGAAGGGACTTGCGGGAAGTTGTACTTGAGGTGATGTCTAGCAATGACCACAATTTTAACGTGAGAAGATGAATTCTTAGAATTGGTATACTCACCCGGACCATACGGCTTCAATTCAAATTCTTTTGTTATCTCATTTTATATCTATCTCTAGAGAACTTATGAAAATCGCACATCTGAGCCACAGCGTGTGGGCGCCACACATGAAACCCCACTTCTCGATAGATTTAAAATGTTTTATTTAGAAATCTCATCTAACAAACTTATGATAAGCAAGCGAGCAAGCCCGCAGCGTGTGGGCGTTTACTCCGCAGTCGTCTCACTTTGTTTAGAGATCAAAAAGGTGGAGTCTTGACATTTTAATTTGAAAAATTAATTTGTCGGGTTGCTTGCTTAGTCTTTTATTCAAAAGGTTTGTCCATGCGGATCCGTAATCTAGCATGCTTTTCTATAGAACTCAACATGTAAAACATGCTGAGAATTCTAAAATATGCTTGATAAGCGCGATAAACCTAGCATGCTTACTATGCGCGTCCAATTACGTAAAACACTTAAAGGTTTGTCAACGTAATATAAACATACATAGCATGCTACCGCATAATTTAAACATCCGACATGCATATGAGCGATAAAAATAAAATAAAACGTTCATCGCGCTCAATCGTGAAACACCGTACATTTAAATCTAATCTATTACATAGATTTACAAAGTGCAATTAAACTTGACAGACCTCGCGTGCTCGCACGCGGACGGATTCAACAAATGGGCCTCGCGCGGGCGCGGGCGGAAAATCTGAAAAGCGGTGCGGGCGGGTCGCTCAAGCTGTCTTGGGCCGCGCGCTGCAAAGCCCAGCCCGCGTGCCGACCCCTGCGTCGCGCCGCACGCCGCGTGTTCGCGGGCTACCTGTGATCGCTAATCGCGACGCGACCCGTCGGCTGCGTCTGCGCTGCCACGCCCGGCGAACGTCTGCCGAGGCGTCGTCGCCCAGTGACGAAACTCGCGATCATGAGTCCGCTGCCATGTGGCCGGGTTTCTCATGGCAACGCAGCGCCCGTCAGCTCGCTAGCTCGCTGCCGCTTGCTTGCGCGACCGTATTCGCGATCGCTCGATCGCTCGATTGCTCGGCGTGGCGCCGGGGATCTCGTCTTGTGAACGCACGCCTCGCCAGCGCCTCGCGATCGCCTCGCGACCGCCAGGCTTTCGCCACAGATACCGAATCCGTGGACCGCCGAGTGACTGTTTTTCCGTCGCTTCGTTCTTCGTTCTTTCGTCTTCGTTCTTCTTTACGATAAGATTTACATGATAAAATCTAATCTAACCACGGATTTTCTCGTGGTGTAAAAACAAAACCAACAAAACAACAAGCGAGCCGATGAGCAGCGGATCCACAATTATTAAAGCAGCGTAATAATCAAACGTGAATTAATCCAGCGAGCCAAGATTCGATCGGGCTACGATACCAATTGTAGGAAAGCGTATGTTAACCACTGCCCGAGGATCCATCTTGGGTGTTTAATTCACCATACATTGATTATAAACCTAGCATCGTCTATATAATTAAATCGCTTGACACGTAGGGGTTTTCACGTGTTTACCTTTGGATCCATCGAGGGTGGGTCGAGCGGGATGAACGGTTGAAAGGTCGAGACTCGTGCTTTGACCTTCCGGACTGTATCCGGATACCCAAACTCCAGCGTCGAGTGAGGACGATCTATGGAGAATGCACGGGAAAATCACGAGCTCTTCACTGATTTCGAGAATCTCGATATGTGATGGCCGAAAATTATGCTTACAATATGTGAGCATTAACCTGTACATTATCTCATACTTTATATTTATAATGCACTACCTTAATCCTATATGGAATATTACCATAATCCTATATGGAATATTACCATAATCTATATGGAATATTACCATACTCTTGGGATTATTTCCATACCTCTTGGGATTATTTCCATACTCAAGATTATTACCATAATCTTATATGGAAAGGATCTATGCATATACCATAAATATAATTATATCCTTGTGGATAAAGAGAATAAAATCTTGCCAATTGAGCAATAGGCGCCGATTTTCCTCGTTACTACGGCCCGAATAGGCCAGCCTGTGGATCGATGCAAGGAATAAAGATGGGCCTCAAATAAATTAATTATCTTATGTTCAAATTTGAACATAAATTAATTTATAAACATTCGATCACGCCACCAGAGAAAGAATGTCGACTTACCCCTTTATTACCAAGTTGAGTCGGGCTTGCACTTAGACATTACGAATCCCGTATTTAAGATATCGAACGTCCATTAATCATTTCTAGCAATCGGCGCTTAAAACGATTAACAACTTCATTTCCTTAAGTAGTACCACTCAACCTTATTATTGTACTTGAGCTAACTCAACTGCGGGGTTTAGTACAATAAACCTTTGAGCTCATTAGGGCGTCATCATCCTAAACGGATCTGGTGACTCGACATGAGATAACTAGCGTGACATACAAGCATCGCCACCACCCAATCACGGAGAATCTTGGGTTAGAACATATAACCCTCACTCATAACAAGTCAAAGTGATGGTCAAGAACTCATACTCACCTAATACCTTATCGAGGTTTAGATCATCGTAAGTCACCGAGATCTTGGTTCTTCACGACGGTCGAAAGAAGAACTCATCTCATCGTGATCCTTCAATACGCCGTAGACGCATCAGATAGACAGTAACCAAGTCAAGTCACTTCTTATCTATATCGCAGCCTCAAACCGACAACTCGCCCTTAAGTCGCCTCAACGTGAAACTTTTATATCTCATTGATCGCTTATTTTCTTTTTAATGTTATAATTGAGATTGAGGTGTGAATTTAATGATCATATTTGTTCTTTAATATTGTTGCTGAAGTCAAGAGGAAATGATGAGGAAACTAGTGGCTAATGAAATCAAGTTCGTTTCTTTAATAGTTGTCATGATTCTTTGGATAATGCAATCTCCATCTCGTTTTAAAGTATATTCTTCATGTAACTTCATGGCTTTGCTCAGTAACGATCTAATCGTCTGCTTTTGTCATTTTTGCTCTGATTTATATTGAAAATGAGAATCACTTCAGTGATGATTGAAAAGACAGACCCTGCATAAAAATAAAATAAGGCCAAGGATTTTTTAAATAGTTGTTACGAGAAGAGCTCTTAAGTTTGTAGTTCGACCTTTTCAGGAACAACTAAAGTTTCTAAGAAAACTGATATTTTACCTCTCCTCAATTGTTTTGGTACTTAAGATCAGTATTATAAATTAATTCGTCATTTGGAATGAAATGAAACAATTCATTTACACGAAGTGTTAAAGAAAGATCATATGACAAACTACACGCGCTTATATTATACGATGTGCTTGAAAATGACTGTAAAATGTTGATGTCATCATATTACTTACGAAAAATAGGGCTTTAATTAGTCGTTATATTCATTTGCAGGATAAGCGTTTAAACAATCACAAAAACATAGGTAGGGTCGACTCTATTTAAGGTCCGGTCCTTCGCGGATCGATCAAGCCAGATATTTCTGACCCAATCCGGTATAAATGTGTAATTATCGTTTATTGTGAATAAATGTATTGTTTCTAAATAAATATATTACTACGAATTAGCACCCTGAGTCTAAGCCTACCCAATTGAACCTGTTTGCTTATATCACTTATTATAAATAAATATATCAATATCATGTGAATAAATGTATCATTTGTTACGGATAATTGTATCACTTCTCGAACAAATACGTTCTTTGTATCTTTCTTTATGAATAAATATATAAATAAATAGATAATTGTATCAAACTACGGTAATATATATATTTTTGAATAAATATCATATTTTGAATAAATGTATCGTTCGTGAATTAGCATACCAATTTTAATAGGTCAAAATCCGAGTCAGATTGACCTGAAGTGGACCCGTCCTTAAGTAAGGATGGTCCTACATAAGTGTGCCTTGAACAATATTGTAATTTTGAGGAGAAGTAAAATTTACCTTCACTGGGAAGTTTTGCAACTTTTCATCAATTCTAGATATTCATGAGCTATAAATGCATGCAGCAAAACACTTGATACGTCTGTGCAGCCCCCTCTTCTTAATTGGCTCGATGTAAGTTCATTTATAAATTGGTGTATGCTCATTCATTTTCATTGAAACTAATATCTACACCTTCGTTTGCATCAAATATAGTCCTTCATGGTTTATTTATGAATATTGAACAAATTGTATTCAGTTCATTAATATTGTTGTCTTCGTTTATAATAATCTCTAAGGTGATCATTGTTTCTTTTTGGGTTGTCATCTAAGATGATATATTTCCTTTTAGGAAATAATTATCTCCCTCACTTATTTTTGTCGGCTTTATACACAACCTGCAAATAAGCGTATTAGAAAAGAAAGTATTAGTCTTGGGTTCATGAGGTAAGTTTTGAATAAAATAGTTCTTAAAAACTAAAATAACAACATAATAAATCTACATTTTAAATACGTGACTTGGTGGGTTTTATATATATCGATTCAAATCAATTAATTATATAATTTGGTTGGGTTAAGTTAACGTCAGGTTACGGTTCCAGACCCGCTTAGATCGGGATCGCTTTAGATCCATAGTTGATGGTCAAGTCGGTCGAGTTGATATCTAATGGATCGGTTCGAGGCTAATCTTATTCTTATTTATTGGTTTGGTTGAATAGCTAATCCATTGACATCCCTATATGTGACATATAGATAATTATATTTATTAATATACATGTGTTTATTCATATTTGTGTGCGTATGTTTGTGTGCAGAGCTGAAGTAATTACATAAGCTGTAAAAAAAAGAAGTATTTATAGGTGTATTGTATTTTCAGGTGAAATTTTCTTTCTAATTATATCCGGCAAAGCAAAGATACTGCCACAACGTATTGATTGAATGAGCTTAAATAGCAATAAATGCCATATAATAAAATCGAATTCTGTTAAACATATAAGCACGCATATTCAGAGCCCCTCTATTATCAGGTGTCACTCAAATTCATATTCGTCCCTCATCCAAACTTAATACAACTTTATTATTGGGTAAATATACTAATTTAATTTACTAATTATGTTTTATTTTTATAATTCATTCAATAAATAACCATTTATAAAATTATAACATCTGATAAGCTAAATTCGTGTTTGAATGTTTCTATGGCTGAAGCTTCGCCGCGAGAAGGAGCTTATCCTTTCTTTTTGAATTTGTTTGGATTTCTTCTTTTTAGTAAAATACTTAATATCTCGAGTTTCAAATCTAATCCAAAAATAACTATTTATAAAAGTATACCTGACAATGGTCGAGGCAGCAGCGGTGGCAACTGTGGAAGAGAAGGTGGCGGGGCGGTGGAGAAGGAGGGTGGTGGTGGTGGTGGAAAGATAGCAGAGAAAGTATACAAGGAATCAAATCCCAAACAGGGATTAGGCAATAGAAAACCCTCGAAATGAATTTTTTAAAGTGGATTATGGAATCAATTAAAATTTGCGATCAAATTCCCTCAATCAAACGGCTTCTAATTACGTGCATGATATCATTTCTTATATTCAGAAAAACAAATAAAAAGTAGTTTGCGTAATTTGTTATTATAATTATTAATGGTAGTTTATTTTGAAAATATTGATTAAAATTAATTTTTTAATTTTGTTAAAGAAAAAACTGAAGTTACAAAATAAATATAAATTGAATTATTTTCCTGTCACAATATATACAATAATTATGATTTGATATTATTGAATATATTTAATTAAAATGAATGAATGTTTATTTCTTTATCAAGTAAGAAAATTATTATTAAACTATGGGAGTTATGTATTTTTAACTAACCATTACTTAAAATAATGCCCATAGTATAATAACAAACTATAATTGCTAAAACCAAATTAGAAACAAATCTCAAACCTTTCCTTTTTTATCTTCCTTATTTGATTTTATTATAGAGTAATTTTAAACATTGAAATAATGTTGGAGAAATCTAATTTTTATTTTATTAGATATTAATTTTGGTTATTTAGATCTATATATTTTATGGAATTTACTAGATAATAAATATAGTATAAGAGTAATATATTGATACTATTAGTCACTATGATTAATTTAAGTGCAAAGAAATTTGATTTTACAAAATAATTTTAACTTATAAGATAATAATATAAATTTATATTTGATTCCATGCTAATTAATCATATAAATGTCATTACATTTGTACCGTATGTCATTCCTGCCTAATTCAATTCCTTCATACCAATTGCCTCCTAAGTATTTGAAAAATATATATTCTTACAAAAATTTGTGTATTTGTGGATCCAAACTCATATCTAATTAATGTATTGTATTTGGATTCAAATTTTATTGATTCCTTTGATAGATTTGACACGTCGGACGATTTTCAATAATTAATGTACGAAGTTCTAATTAATATAAGCAATTCGACTCCAAGACTTTCTGAAATTTTGGTTAATCGCCCAACCCTAAAAAGTAGTGATAAATAAATATTTTCATTAAGGTAATAATGAATCCTAGCCCGACATCATCCCCGTTTTGGATTCGACCTTATTGTCGAAACTACAAATAATACATATATATAATTCAGAGTAAAAATAAAACAAAACTACATAGTAACAAAAACAAAACCACTACAGTACAAAATTTATTCACCGGAATAACAGCCTAACTCCACGAAAACCAAAAGTGCTGTTTTTAACATCAAACACATCATGTCCCATTTCCGCGATCTCTCCCGCTGGTAACGAAGCACCACCTACTGATTAACCTCCGACGACGCGGCGGCGGCGGTGAGGGCCACAATGGTACCGTCGCTGTACAAACAGCTGAGCTGATGGAAATAAGGGCAAGTCCTCGAATTCACAGACCTCTTCTTGCTGCTGTCTTTCGTCTTCCTAAAATACTTGTTTATGTTCTCCATTTCTCCTTGCACACTTCGCACTCCTCTTGTATCCATCTCCATCATCCCTGCGATATCTTCTCCCTGGCCCCTTCGCCCCTCCTTCCCTTCTTCGCCGCTGCCGCCGCTCGTTTGCACCTTAGGTTTATCAGCGCCAGCACCTCATCCCTCAGCCACCTCTTCCCGTCCCCTCCGACGCGGGAGGCGCACGGAACCATCGAGCTGGGGCTCGGGGCGGCGGGTTCTGGTGGATGGGTGTTGCTGCTTCGGTTTTGTAGAATATTGAAGCTGAGGAGTTTGAGTTGGAGTTGGTGTTGGAGGTGGAGGTCGTCGTGTTGTTGTTGTTTGCCTTGCTGAGGCTTGACTTGATCGGAGGTGAGTGCTTCAGGACTCGATGATGGTGGATTGCCGCTCCGCGGCGGATTCTCTCCTTGCTCCGGATTTCGATCTCGGTTCTAATCCGATCCATTTCCTGATTTCTCAAGCTTCTTCTCTGGCGATCTTCTCTTCGTCTCTCTTCACAATGTCATCGATCAGTTTCTTGTGGAGTTCCTCCTGTTTGGCCATCATCTTGCTCACCACGGCCTCGCAGAAAACCTTGAACGACTCCACCTTGTCTCTTCTCTTTCGCTTCTTCACTACTTGTTCTTCTACATCTGTGTTTGTTGGAATTATAATATCTTTGGCTTTCTTCTTCATCTCAGTTTCTCTTCATCTCTTTGGTCTGCCTTGTCCATGTCTGGACGAGCGACTTCTTCTTGCTCTTGGCCATGATAGAACTCGTCGAGCTCGCTCAAGATTCTGTAGTTCTTGTTGCTGTTGAACTGCCTGCTTTCCTCTTCGACTTGTCCTTGCACTCCTCTCCGCTCCTCTTGAACCAGCTCCCTAGCTTCCTGGATTAATAATAAGAAGACGAAAATATGATTTTGAAAATATTGGATCTCATGTGCACGAGCACAGAAACATTCATTGTATCTCCCATATGCAACAAGGTTCAAAACAATAAGAAAAGATCCAACACAGTGGAAAGTAGCCACTAAAAGCAACTCATCTTCAGATTCCAAAAAGTGTAGCTGCACCTTTTGATTATTATAATTTTCTTTTCAGTACTGATACAAGTACCATAAAACATTTGTTCACTGTCATCACAATTCCCCTTAAAATAATGGGCACTGAAACTCAAAAATGCTTTGCATTCATTAATTATTAAAACTAAAACAGACCTCGAAACGTGTTCCCAGTTGAAGTCGAGGAACCAAATCTGGATGCTGGAGACTTTGAGGAGGGCGAGGGCTCGTCGTTGGACCATGGATCCATGGATCTCTCGCTCTCGAGGGCGAGATTGGTGGAGATTAAGGGGTATTTCTTGGTAGAGGACGGGTGCGGGTGGTGCAGCGGCGGCGCGTGGGGTCGAAGGCGGCGGAAGGTGGGGTTTCCATGGAGAGAAGGGAGAGAGGTACCGAAGCTCTCGACGAAGCTGAGTTGGTGGAACTGCTCGCCCCGTCGACATTCTCACCCCTTCCTTCTTAACTTCCTTCAATCACGGTAACAAAAATATCAAGAACACCACACAAAGGAAGAACAGATTGAACAAACCAAACCAACTCTCTCTCTCTCTCTTATTAATCACCCAACTTTGTCTTGTATTGCAGGAGAGTAGTAAATAGCTAGGTGGGCATGCATATGCATTCCGAAATATCAAATAATTTAATTTTTTTTAAAAGAAAAAACACAGACGTTTGTGGCACTAGAGTCCAATGAAGGGACAGGCAAAGCTGTTGATGCGATTGGGGATGGATCACACGCGTCGAAGACACACGTGGGGGCTGCAGTACTTTCACCGGGGAATCAATTAAATAAAAAGAAATTCAAAAATATATAGGTGAATTTATGTAAGTTAGGGAAGAGGAAGGAGTAGGGGCATATATATTTTCGAATCAAAGCTAGAAAACATGCAGAGGGATGATGGCGATGATTGTGTGAATTTAAAGGCAAATTTGCAGCAGCGGCACGTGAATGCATGCAGACAATGGGACCATGTTATTACTACCATGCCATTTTCACCCAAGTACACACACACACGTACTAAATAGCAAGATGCAACGCCATCATCAATCACCAACAATTTTGGATATTGGTTTTAGGCATATAATTTCATTTTGTATGATTACGTATAGTTGGTGGACCCAAATTTTGCACACCAATACCATAGTATTTATTTTAGATGTGGTCCATATTTGTAAAACGGAAAAATATTCTGCTGCATTATATATATACACCCATTTTATGAATCGAAAACCATTTTAGTGTTAATATGGATGACTATCCATTTGGATAGTGAAAAAGAAATATGCCCACAAAATTCGTGAGATAGTTATTTGACTATTTTATGGTGGATGCTCAAAATTACTCTACTTTAATTGAGGTCATTTTCAGTACGAAAACTTGATGATTAGTATTACGTTTTCGTGATCAAGTACTTATTAATTTAGCATGAATCAAGTTTCTCGTACAGATCGTAAACTTGATTGAGATCATGTTAAGTTAATTTTCTCTCTATATATATATATATAGAGAGAGAATAATAATCTAAGTAGGTTTTATGAAGGGGCCGGGGATACAATATATAAAATACCCACTTCCAATACTACTCTTCCCTCTATAATCTATATATTGAGATCTTATTTAATGTTATGTTTCTTTTCATCCTCTATAACTGAACAAATCAGTGATGACAGAGTATTATTAATTTGCACATAAGTATAAATGGAGGTAGAGCAATTATCCGACAATATTACTCTACGGACAAATACTAAATGTAGGCAAATCAAATGTTAGTAAAATATAAATAATAATCTAGATAAAATAATTTTTTATTTTGTCTTGATATATTCAGTAACATTTTGTATTTTCTTCTATTCCCCTTAAAAGCAATCTCATGCCTCATTATCATCATCTCTCGCTATATATATCATGGCCAACAAGTTGAATACTGCAAAGATTCCCCAACTTGGCTTCTTGGTGTTAGGTTTCTACGCACAACAAGATACTAAAATACAACAAAGTTTTATTCTTTTTCGGTGACATTTAGATTAATGAGTAACTATTGTTTCACGAGAATTAATGAAATTATAATGTGATCGATCTTGAATTTAAGTAAGGAAATAAATCGTGAAAACCTTAAGTGGTTCGATCATGAATAAGATCTACGTCCAGGCGAGAGAGAGAATATGTGTATTGAGGTGTGAAGCGATTCTGAGAGTCGATGAATCTATGTCGTCTAATCATTCTCTTTATCTGCGATGTATTGGCACAGATCTCGAATCAAAGTCTTCTCTGGGATTCGAGATCCTATCCTCTTGAATTAGGATTCTTTAGATATGGTGAGCTTTCTGCGTTCCCAGCTGAGGGGAGTCTTCATGGGCAGACATTGAGTAGAGCTTGATGTCGGGTTTACTTGTATTGGGCGATCTTGGGCACGGTAGTTGGGCGTATCTATCAACCCACAGGCCTTGACGAGGTCATCTTTGGATTGGGGTTGTTGTGACGAGCGGGGTTTGGGCGATCTTACATTCTTTCATTGTCGACTTTGTGTGTCGATGCTTTGGCGTCGTATATCGAATCTTTGTCTTGTATGAATCGTCTCTTTGTTGTTTGTATCTCTGAGGTGCCTTTACTTGAGGCGTCGTCTAGTCTTGGCACCGCTTGAGGGCGTTATGCAGGTGCTTATGTAACCGCTTTAGCAGGCGTTAAGCCAAGTCTCTGGCAGCTTCCGCTGGCAGGCGTTATCTTGAGTTCTGGTTCGCCCGACGGGCGTTATGCGAGGTCTCTGAAAACCCGCTGACAGGCGTTATCTTAGAGTCTTATTGGTTCATGACGAGGCGTTATCTAAGTGCTGGCTGCTTCGCTGAAGCGGCGTTATCAGGGTCTTGCCCAGCTTCACACTGGGCGTTAAGCGAGAGCTTATGTCTTCGCTGGTGGGGCGTTATCTGGGCAGAAACAGGATTTCTGCCGTTCTTTAGTCTTGGGCCTTGGATCTGGCACGTTTAATTAAATTAGCGGTTGGATTCAGATAAAGTGCATATTAGAGAATGTCTTCGCTTCATGTGATATCTCTTATCCTTGCCGTTTACGATTTTCAAAACCCTGCGCCTGCGAAACACTTTATTAGCGCCGTTGTGATTTGAAGCTTACGTGCGTTCTTGATAAACAAAAGTAAGTAATAGCTCTTCTTTATATAGTCCTGTCATTTGAATCGTGTCTGTTTCCGTCGATTTAGTGTCTGCTGTTTTTACTCGCATTCATATGTAACTACGAGGTGTGATGCGATTCCCTCGTGGGGGGATTGCGGTAAAGTGTCTTCTTTTTCAATCCACAGTATTTCGACATTAGGGATATATGTTTTCAATATAGTATTCACTCTAGTATTGAGCTAGTTGCCCACGTCAGGAGACAGGGCTGTGCCCCTCCGGACGGTTTTTTCCGTGTCTGAGAGGACGGCACCGGTGGTCTTCGTCTTCCTTCCTATGTATGTTGAGTTCGAGATGTTGGCTATCTCTTTGACTCTCCGTGAACTCATTCGGCGTATAGCGCTTGCAGGTATACATGCTATAGGCATATTTTCCTTTTACCTTGGGGCTCGTCCTTGCTTTTTGCAATTGAAGGCGGTTCGGGTGGTATTATCTATCGCCCGTAGGAACCAACCCAATTAATCAGATCTCCAAATGGCGAAAGTTAACTTACATCGGTTTGAGGACGTATGGGTTCCCAGCGTCGATAAGATCGCCGGTATATAATCGACAAGGGCCGGTGACTTGGAGGCCGGACAAAATTGGCTTTGTTGGCGAGGTCTTCTCGAGGCCGAGCTTGGGGCGGGAGCATCACTTATGATCCCCTCAGGGGTGGAGTCGGTGAAGGGTGAGGCCTCTTCTTCTCTCTTTTTTCTTTATTTCATGAGTTACGTGTTGATCTTGACCATGTATTTCCTTGTAACTTCTTGAAGGAAGGAAGAAGAAAAGGAAGGCCGATCTACGTGTAGAGCCGATCTCGTGGTGACAGGTCTCAGGGCATGATTTGAGGACATGCCGAAATAGTATGGGGCCTTGAGATCCTTCGCCCTTTGACCACTCAAAGCGCTTGAAGGATGGATAAATCCGTGAGTCTCTTGGATTGCTGGCCAGAGTGCGGATCGGTTCAATTCGCGCCTGTCTCTTTCAGGTAATGTACTTGTCATATACTTTGTTATGTAGTAACAATTGTGTTCTTGACTGATGTATATTTTGTATAGGGGTCGAGGGCGTGGCGGCAGGGTGTCGAGTATCGATCTTATATCGGATTACTTGAAGAGCGCCGTTTAGCGGTTTGTGGGGTGGCGGTATGCTCGGGAGGTGGAGGTCGAATACCTCTCCTTTGAAAATGTCAAGCTAGATCGGGACCTCGTCAAGCGAGCGGCGGATCGACGACGGCCATTGAGCGGCGGCTAGGGCAGGTCGTGAGGCGGTATGGGCGAGGCGAGCGGGCGGCGGCTGAGCCGGGGTGCCCGATGTGAAGGCTGAGTGGAAACGAGTTCGCCCGGCGGACATGGCGAGCTCGAGGCAGCAGCGTTGAAACTTCTGAGATAGTCTCGGGCGGGCGTGTAGCAACAAGCGCGCCGTCTCGGGCCTGTCGAAGAGGTCGCGAGGGCCCCGAATCTGGACAAATCAGTATGGAGTACGAGGGGACCGAGATCTTTGTCTGAGGCAGGCTACTGATGTGCTTTCGTCCGCGGCTGAAGGAGCTTCCGTGCTGCGAGCACTTGCCTCTTCCTCCGTTGTTTTGTCGCGAGTGCATGCGCGCTTGTCCGTGGATGGGATCTGACGGGCTTTATTGGTGATCGTGAGGGTGGGGAGGCGGTGGCGCTTGAAGGGCGTCGAGACTCGGTGGTTCGAAAGGCCGTGAGGCTATCCGAGCTTGAGGCGACGTGGACATGGTGAAGCTTGGGAGGTCGATTGATCCTGCGTCTTTTCACCTTTTTTTTTTTTGAATGTAAATGTGTCGATTTTTGCTAAGGGCATGTTAATAAAATAACAAGTTTATGTTAAGAAACTTATCTTTTTATTGATTGTCTCTGAAATGCTTGATCTTATCCTTGGTTGAACGAATCGAAGACCTATCGCGGGCTCTTGAGTTGAAGAATTGAACTCCTCCAATATAAAGGCGGCTTGGCCCGCGTGAGGGTCGATGTCGAGCATAGGCCTCAGGCGTGGCGAGCTCGGGCTGTGCTTTGGGAATGGAGGGCGTTGAGGCGGAGGAGAAGGCGAGTGATAGCGAGGAGCATGCAGGTCGGAGGTTATCCACGAAATGGTGGGATGGCGATCCGGAGGTTGAAGCGAGGTTGTCGAGGCTGGCTGCGTTGTTAAATCAGGTAGCGAATATGGTGGACCTCGGCAATTCACTGGCGATCTGGCGAATTAAAGGCTCGGGAACATATCTGGCTAATCGTCGCTCGACAACCCACGGCTCGGCGAAATACTTGACGGGATGCGAGCTCTTCCACTAGGACTCCGATCAGAATAAATGAACCACGTTATGACGTCCGGTGCGCCTGAGGCGTGCTGTGCTTGAGCGTCGTGGACCCTCCATGCGTCGGGGCGAGGCGTCATCAAGTGGCCGAGGCGAGCTCATGAGGCTCTCGTCAGTGACCGGGAGTCATCTGGCGGGCCCGTAATATTGACCGAGGCGGGTAGAGGTGGGATTAGCATAGATGGTGCTTTGAATTCGATTTTTCTAGGGATTGGCTCGGCTTTCCCGATCAGCTCCGTCATACGTAAAATGTAAATGTAACATGTCATCTTTTATTTAATAAGAATGGTTTCTTATTGACTTTGTATTTGAGCAAGGTAATATCACGAAAGTAGTTAGTCCCGTGAAATTCGCTTTGAAGAAATCGTTTTACAGAAGGTAGGGGTTCTGTTTTTGCCGAGGTCGTCGGGAGGGTGGCCCTTCGATACACATAGAAGAACGACGAAATAAGCGAAGGTAGTCGATCTGTATGTAGGAATGGTTCTTTTTTTGTCGAGGTCAGTCGGAGGGTCGTCCTCTTGTCACATAGAAGAGCGGCTCAAATAAACGGGTATCCGTCTTGTATTAGGAATGGTTCCTGTTGCGAGGTTATCGCGGGCTAGTGTCGCTCACATTAGAAGCCTTCAACTAAAGCGAAGGTACTCGATCTCGTATGTAGGAATGGTTCACATTTTGGCGACATCGGGAGGGTGGTCCTATCAGTCTACATAGTACGCCTGAAAAAGCGAAGGATAGTCGATCTCGATGTAGGCAATGCGCTGCTTAGATTTACTTCGTATGAAACGACAGTATATCGCGACCCGTCGAGGAATTCATCTCCAGTGGGTAAATAATATGTGAAGATTAATTATGCATTAGTGACAGTAGAACTTGCAAAAATAATATTTTATTGATAAAGAGATGCGACCACCAAATAAGACCGTGACTCTAAGCAGGACTTTAAAGACTAGATCAACAAGACCCAGCCATGACACATGCTACATATTCTTCGTATGGATGATGTGCCATGTGATAATTGCTCACCTGGACAATTGAAGCGACTTATAGGCCCTTTCGAGGACTTCGTCGACCCGGTAAGGTCCTTTCCAGTGGCTTCCAGCCCCTTAGAGTACGTGCGACGTTTTCGACTTCATTATTTCTGAGTATGCAGGTCGCATTGGAATTGTCAGGTACACCTGGTTGTAATACCGAGCTACTTGTCTGCTATGCGAACTCCTATGAGGCGAGTCTCTTTTTCTCAGTAGTCAGATCGGCCGTAGATTTTCCCCATTGCTTTCGGCAGAAGTCATGGATGACGGGACTCGAACTCCGATCTCTGCAGGATCTCTTCTTGGTTCCATACACCAAGCGTAGTGGTGTTTCTCCGCTTGAGGTCAGGGTTGTTTGCATCACCATACAGACACTGGTATGTTTTCCAGCCCAGGCCCCTTTCTGGTCGAGGCGAAGTTTTAGACTACGATGGTCCTGGTAACTCGGTCCGACCATTTGCTTGAGGTGGCCTACCGAGGTGAACTTTTGTGGATCAAAGCTCTCTGACACCAATCTAATGTCTTATCGCGAATGTGTGTCTGTTATCAGAAGCGAGGATAGAGCGATACCTTGCGACACCTATGTTCTTCCGCGGTTGAGGCGTTGCTTGCTGATTTTCAGCGAGGGCCGCACACCTTCCGTGAAGTAGTCGATGAACAATTAAGAATGAGCGCATGTCACGTCTTTACTCAGGGGCCCACAATGTCGATCCCCATCTGCATAAAACGGGGCTGCATGGCGAGGTCGAGTTCGCAGGTAGCTTGGCACGTTCCCATGGATTCTGACACTTTGACACTTTTTCACGAGGTCCAGTAGTTGAACATTGTCGAAAGTATCCCCATCGCAGACTTTCTGACAAGTGCCTGGGTCGAGTGGCTTCATACGCACATCCTGTATTTCTCAGAACGTATTAGCTGCCGGTACCTAAGCACCTTAAGAGAGGCTTGAGATATGACTTCAGATATGGGACTCCGCTCAATATGATATCAGAGAGATTTGTTCAGGGATCCTCCTAGCCTCCAAGCTTATTGTACTGGAGGCGATCGCCTCTTCCTCGTACTTCGAAGAGTCGTCAATGGGTTCTTCATCGAGACTACGCTGTTAACCTCGCCCGCTAGTCGGCATCGCCTATTTCGCCTACGGACTTCCCTCTTGCGGTCTTGATGGACGGGCATTTATAAGATCTCGTATTTTGCTCCTCATGGCGAACTATCCGGAAGTTAGAAAGTCCTGTGCTAGTTTTGCTTTTTAAGAATTCTTGACTTTCACGTGCAGTATTTTCCCGACATTGCTCATCGACGACTTGAGAGTGCCTGAACTTGCAGGCTCAGATCTCGAGACTTTGAGCAGGCGAAATCTCGATCGAGTGCAGTACTCCAGCCGTTGTTCAGATTTGAATGTGAACCAAGTGGTAAGCGTTTGGGTAACTGGTAATACTCTCCTGGCATTCGAGCCTGCTAGGAGTTATCCCCTCTACTGCGTTGTTTCCAAGCCGCCAACGGGCTTCGCAAGCCTTTTTTGCATCCATGGTCGGTCGCATTTCGACACCTGGGCGTTTCGGCGACGTTAGCACTCGCAAGGAAACCGCTAGGGCTTGACCTTGATGGTCAGGCGAATGGATATATCGACGCCTCGGTCGATTGCCCTTTCGCATTCTCACGAGCTGGGTTTCGCTCGTATTGCCAGTGGCTACAGGTAGGACTTGATGAGTGCGATGTGGTATGACTAGTCTCGGCCATGCATTACCAACTGCTAAGAGGAGCTTCTCCGGTGACACCTCTTTCGGCCTTTAGTGTCTCGGCTGATAAATACATCGAGGTGCGCTCCCTTCGATTCAAGACGCGCACTTATAGGATTCGTCGAGGCGAGGTAGAGAAAAGGACCTCTCCTCTTCTCGAAGACGGAAAGTGGGGAGTGTGCGAGTAGCTCTGAGAGTCTTCAGGCGGACTGTGACACTCATCCCAGAGGAATTTCGGGCTTTTTGAGTATCGAAGAAGGTAGCGCTTACTTCGCGCTTTTTGAAAGAAAGCCTGGCTAGTCTATTGCGCTTCACTATATGCGCATGGAAGTCTTCGACATCTTCTTTCAAATGGTTTGGACCTTGGTCGGTTTGCTTAATGCTTCTTGTGAAACCCAACACCTAAGAACTTTCGAGGAGGATACGGCACTTACGGGATTCAGACTTGGTTGATTTCCGAAGCCAGAGGACATCGAGGTTGGAACACACGCGACGACTTCTTCCTCTTTTGAGCGACGATGTCGCATCGTATCTCACATTCTCGACCTATGAGGGCTGAAATATTTTGTCCACCATCTTGATAGGTAGCCCTGCATTTTTAAGGCGAATGGCGTCTTTTTATATCACGAAGACCAGAAGTCGAATGAAATTTGTCTGCCGCGTCTTGCGTCGTCCATCGTGGACTTGGTGATACCTCTTTGTATAAGTCCAAGAACAAGACTTGTGATCCCGACCAGCCGACCTTCTTGTCATGTTTGGGAAGGGATAATCCTTTGGCATGTCTTTTGAGGTTGAGTCGATACACCGCCATCCCATTCTCCTTTCTTACCATCACCGTGCATATCCGTCGGATATTTGACCCTCAGCGTTCGGCTTTTAATCACCTGGATTCACCCGCATGAATGACTTGGTTCTCTGTGAAGATTTTTGCTTGTCGACGCTTTATTTCGTACGTGTCTGGCATAGTGATGAGATACTCACGGCAGACCCGTCTGTCGAGGGGACCAACAAACACGTCCTGAATTCCCTTAGAGGTGGATGATCGATCCTTCACTTGCGTTGGTGTAAACCAACACTCGAGCGAGCCTTTGATGGCTCGTCTGTACAATCGACCTCTTCACCGACGCGTGGGTGGCGATTCTCGACTCAACTCTTGGGTTCTTTAATTGCTATGCTGTGGGTCTTTGGACCGAGTCCGGCACCTCGTAAAACAACTACATACATTCATGGCTTCTTACATCATTCTCGGATCACAGTACATTCCCCCGTGGTGGGTATTTTTATCGTCGGTGTGCGTTGAGCATTGACGATCTCGCCTAGTATGATGTTATCAGTGAGTTGGCCTTCGCTCTGACGCACCACCTGTCGAGGTGTTGTGCTTTCCCGCGTGACGGGTAGCTCGATTATTCATACGGCGCGTCTCTTGGGCGAAGCTTGAGTGTGGCGGGGCTTGTGCGGGCGCGTCTTCCGCTCTAACGTCCAAGCATTCATAAAAGGATGCTCTGACGGCCTTGTCGATGTAAGCGCCGCCCGACTTATTTGCGACCACTACGGATCACCAATGCATCGATGGGAATCTTGTCGGCGAGAGCAGAATCGTCTTCGGAGAAGGTGATCGCCTAATCCTTCTGAACCTCTTATTGGTAGGTTATTTGGGTCAGAGACTTGAACATCGACTTGAGGAGGACTTGTGACTCCAGGCCCGTGGTAATGAGATCACCCGTCGTATTGGGGCTCGTCATCTCATGCCCGTCGGTCTTAGCTTTGTTTTTGTGGAGGCACAATTTACCTCTTATACCTTTTCGTCTTTTGGCTTTGGTGGCTTGCGACCACATCCTCGATATTTCTTGAGGGGATCAGTCTGAACTAGCATCTATTTCTGTAGACTCTTTGCACTCTTGATGTCGTGCCGTAATCATCATGGAATGAGCGATATTTATCCATAGGTGGCACCTCTTCCTCGCATCATCGGTCGAGGCTACCGAGCAGTTCAATGTAGAGTGCGTAGATTTACGCTCTCGGCCGTCAGCAGGGGTGTCTTGAGGTCGTTCGTCGCGGACCGAAACTGGACTTTATCGGACGATAATACATCTGAGGGCTAACCTGTAGGCCTTGAGTTTCGATCTTTCTTGCTCTTTCAGAAGGTCACCGCATATACGCTTGCTTTCTCTTGTCGGCATACGTCCGCTTTGGCGAACCGGTTGGCTATCGCCACGGCTACATTGCGATGCAGGCTCGTGCTGCCGATCTCTCGGTATAAGGCCCGTGAATCCGTTTGGAAGGCGAGATGGTAACAGTTCGTTCACGTCTTGACGACCTTAACCTCCTTGTTAAACATGAAGTCGATGATGGTTTTATGGTGAGGAGGTGTCTTAGATGGCGTTTTTGATTCGCCTTTTGGAAGAACCTTGGTGGAAGCGACCATCAGTCGCGATAGGGCCGATGCTTCCGTAGGTGGTATCGAACCACACTGCGGGCGTGTCGACGAGTAACTCGGGAAGAGTTTACATGTGAACCGGTGAGCTTTGGTTGATCATGTTGTGGGGCTACGAGAGGAAGTTATTGGATCCCTCGACCCGTCGTGAGGGTGCTTGCCAGGAGAGAAGTGTTGAGTATTCTGTTTGAGAGCAGGGGTGGTATCTTCCGTATCCATGAACCGTCCTGCAGGCGGGACGGAGTTCGACGATCGAACTTCGTTTAGGTGACTCGGACCGACTTGGCGACCACGATGCCTTTCTGCTTGCTCGTCCCAGAGATCGGGCGGAGTTATTGGATGGTTCTGGCGACTCGGGCGGCAGCGGTGATCGCGGCGTCTCTCCCGTTGCTTTCGTTCCTTCTTGCGATCGGTTTGGGCCAGGCCTCGTTGTGATGCCTTATCTAGATGAGGCTTCGATTCCGTTCTTGGGGCGTGGCCGACCTGTCTTGTTGAGGCGGAAAACTCTCGCTATTTTTCTCGAAATCCCTCAGCGGCGCGCGAGGTTTACTAACGAGGCCGAGGTTCCACGGATTATTCACTCGCATTGCACTTATGGCAACCTGCCTCCTCGGGGCAGCGGGTGTCCGTGCTCGTCAGACTTCGATATGCTCCCTCGGGGTTTACCTTCGATCTGGGCTCTTCCCAGTGAGCTCGGCCGTCCCTTCGCCCGTCGGCCGCTTGTTAGCCGTACGACGGTCCCTGGATCAGGCTCAGGTGTACCAGTCATGATTATTTCGAATGCGGTGGTGATCGAAACACAAAATTCTTGCCCTACGGCCAGTGATCGATCTTAATTTCGTAGAAACAAAGTCGATGAACACACAAGATTTCGTGGTTCGATCATGAATAAGATCAGTCCACTGGGCAGAGAGAGAATATGTGTACAGAGGTGTAAGCAATTCAAAGAGAAGTCATGAATCTATGTCGTCTAGTCTAGCGCTCTATGTTATCTAGATAGTATTGACCCAGATCTGAATCAAGCTCTTCTCTAACTAGGATTGAGATCATATCCCTTCTTGAATTAGGATTCAGACTATGGCGGAACTCATTAGCCCACACTCGGCCGAGTCTTCGTCGAGCTTGTCCAGCCGTAGAGCTGAGTCGTGTTTACCGTATTGGGCCGCTGGCCAATAGGGTAGTATCACTATCAGTAATGTATATGAAAAATTAAATGAAATCAAATTTGTTAGAGAAATTAGATCGTGGTATTATCACTACAAAAATTGACTAAAAATATCGGAAAACATATATTACGTTTTCATGCCAACTGTTCACTCAATCTTAAAACAAACAAAAATTAAGAGTGATGTTAACAATAATATAATTTATGGAAAAGAATAATTACACTACCACAAATTTCCAACACTCAACAGGAATTTTTGAAAGTAAAAGTAAACGAACAAGATGTAAATTTCAACAGATTATAATTATAACATGCGCGTGCCTTCAGGGCTATAAAGTTTTATTTTTTATTTTTTATTTTTATCAAAAATTGTGTGTATAATAGGGATCAACAAACAAAACTAATAATCTATTTTATTTCAAACGTATTATGAAACTTTAAAGATAATAACTTGTCCAATTTAAATTAATCATATTAAGGTAAAGCATTAATTTTCATTATTTTATTGGATATGCATATTACATGTTTTATCCATTAAAAAATCGTACAAAATTAAAAGAAATTCAAAATAGAAAAAAGAAAGAAAAAATGGAAAAGCATTGTTCGGCTGGTGACAGCTTTTTGGCCACCACATCCCTTCCAGTCACTATCTCCCACTCTGCACCCTTCTCTGAGCCTACTTCAGGGTTTGAGTAACCATAGACCTAACTGTTTTGAGTCAGTGTTTTGAAATCGGACGCAGCTTGGTCGGTTCATACCGCTAATCTTGACGATCAGATTGGGTCGATTTCAAAAATCATATTACTATAAAATCAGTATATAATAATCTCATATTACTATAAAATCTATATGAATCGACAAAAATCGGTGAAAAAACACTAAACGTGGTAATCGATGACCGAAGTGATTTTATTAAATAATAATAAGGTAAAATGAGCAAAATGATGTTAACAAGATTTGAACCCATAACCATGGGTTGATAGACTAACACAATAACCAACTCACCGCTTTGAAGCTTTGAATTTTAATACTTGTAACTTTATTTACTTGTCTACAATATTGACTTAAATATTAAATAGTTATTACTTCATCTACAATAATATTTGTAAACTTATTAGCATTAATTAATATTATTATTGAATGGAAATTCATGTAAATGATTATTATAATGTAAAAGAAGCTGTGATAAGAACTAATCAAGATTTGGAATTATTCTTATTAATTAATTTTTTTCTTGTAAATACCAATGAATAGTATTGATGATTTATTTTATTTACTTTTGATTGATACAACATACTAGAAATTTTAAAATTTTATTTAAATTTTCATATTAATGTTTATCCTACATATATATACTTTAGAGTAAACACATCATAAATATAAAAATCAAATACTTATAGTCATTTAATTTTTTAAAATGATTCGATCGATTGAATTCGTGACAACCATTAACCATTCAATATCCGTCCGGTTTTCAAAACATTATTTTGAGTTCACAACCGAGTAGCTATGAGAACTAAATTATGTGAAATGTAAGCGTACACTTTCAAATTTTAACATCTAACATTAATTTAAATCGAAAAAATAGAAAAAATAGAGTGCAAAGTAAAATTTAACTTGCCACACCATCTGAAACAACGTTATTTTTGGTCATCTTCAAATTCTCACAATTTTCATATGTGAGGATAAATCGCCTTGCTTCACTCCTCTTCCTTTTCTCTTTATCCAGGGATTACTCTGATCGATCTTAATTTCGTAGGAAATAAATGCGCAGAACATTAGATTTCGTGTCTCGATCTATGAATAAGATCTACGCCACGGAGAGAGAGAGATATTGTGTATGATATGCAAAGAGGTATTACAAGGTGTGAATGAATCTATTTGTCTAATCTAGCCTCTATTTATACGAGATGTATTGACCCTAGATCTGAATCAAAGTCTTCTAACTGAGGATTCGAGATCCTATCCTCTGAATTAGATTCTTTAGATATGCTGAGAACTCGCTTGCTCCGATTTTGAGGCGTTACGGGCCGAACTCTGTCAGCCGAGCTTCGATGTCGTAGGTTACTGATTGGGCCCCATGCTTGGGCCTCAGATGGTTGGGTCGATCCTATCACAAACCCAAAAAAGAGCTAAACGAGGTCAGTCTTTGGATTGGGGTTGTTTATATGACGGCGGCTGGACGATTCTTTGACATTCTTTTCTTTGCGACTTAGTGTGTGTCAGATGCTTACGTCGACTATAGTATCCGTGTCGCTATGAGGCGTCCAGAGGTCATGTTTGTTGTTTTACTCGGAGGTCCGGCTCCGCGACGGGCGTATGCCAGAGTTCACCGCTTCACCGCAGGCGCTGATCTGTATGGCGAAGTGAAGGTCTCGTACCGCTTCATCCGTGCTTGAGTTGCGTAAGCGAGGTCTTGCGCTCACCAGCCTGAGGCGTTGTCAAGTCTTCGACGACCACTGGCCCAAAGGCGCGCTACGAGGCCCGTTACGAGCGGAGTCTCGCTCGCTTACGTCAGGTGTTGCCAGAAGTCTCGACCGCTTCTCCCGCGAGGCGTGTAAGCCGAGGTTTCTGGCGACTTGACGAGCGGCGTAAGTCGAGGTTATTGATGACTCGCGACGAGGTGTTAGGCCGAGGTCATTGCTCACCGCGACGTATGCGTTGTAAGCTCCGACCTTCACTGGCGAAGGCGTTACGAGGTCTCCGCAGCTTCCCGCTGACGAGGCGCGTAGCGAGGTTCTGACTCGGCCTTCAATCGCGAGCGGTGTTAGCCGGTCTTACGGAGCTTCCGTGCGAAGGCCCGAGGTTTCGGCGACTTGACGACGAGGCGTAAGTCGGGGTTATGATCTGATCATTCGCGAGGTGTTAGCGCGAGGTCTGACCTTGGTACGGGCGCTTGCACGAGTCTTTGGCGGCACCGATGAGGCGTTATGCGAGTCTTTGGGTTCCGCTTTTACGTAGGAGGCATGAACCGAGGACGGGCTTAGATGCATAGTTTAATGCGCATTTAATGTAGCGTGCGGTTGATTCTAAAGCGCATATTGGGAGAATAACTTCGTCTTGCTTTCGCTATCACTTTATTATTTAGATATTCGAAAAATTTCAAAACCTCTTGTGTTTCGAGATTCTTCACTCGCCATTATCAGTCTCAGGTTTCTATGCTATCTTCCTAATTTAAAACCGATGAATTATAGGCTTCCTCTCTTCGTCCACTTATGCGGTTCTCACTACACGCAGCCGATCGCTACTGCAGTGTCGCCACCGGATTCTCCGTGGATTTTAGTTATCATCTTGGTTCCCAACCTACCTGTGTAGATTAGAATATCCTCCTATTAGGATTTGGAAGCGTTTCTTTCTTCTGTTTGACAATTCCTTGATATTAGAGCTCGCTCTCGAATTTTTGTTCAGAATCCGCTAGGTTAATGGCCTCGAATCCGGGGATAAGTAGCCTTTCCGCATGGTTTTGTAACAGATTATCTGAGGGCCTAAGCGCGGTCTTCGCTTTTCCTTATCCTTCCTGTGTTTGTCTGAGTTACAATCGCTTTTGCTATCCTTGCCCAAATAACACGAACTCTTTTCTCACAGGCCAGGCCTTGGTATATATGCACATAGGCATAAGCGCCTTAGTCTGGAACTTCATAGATTTTTTCGCTCTTAAATATAGTGCGGGGTGGTATTACTTATCACCCGTCGTAAATTAAAATAAAGGCAGTCGAAGATATCAACTGGCGGAAGAAGTACTTTTACGCGGTTTGATGTTCTCAATTTGCTTGGGCGAGAGGTTGGCGATGTGCGTTGTTGGATTGTATTCTTGAAAGCGGTTTGGTTGAGCTTGTATACAATGTTTCTGTTACCACTATTACATCTCTATCGATTTGAATACTTGATTGCATATATCGTCCCATATCTCGTTTATAAGTTAGATCATCGGTGTGTAGAAGATCACGAAGTACTATGATTGGTCAAGCTTAATGAGTGATAAGCGCGTTTACGTTTATAGTTGATATTTGAAGATGAGTTTAGCTCGTTTAATGTGCGTTTACGTATCGATTCCTAATGTTTTATCTATTTTTAGAATCGCTCTTGGGTGTTCTTTTGGTGTTGTGTAGGTCTATGTTGAAAATCGAAGCGAGGAGCGGCTGCGAGCCAAAACACAATCTGGCGTGTTTCTAGCGACCGCGCCTAGCGGTCATGGGTGGCCGCTAGGAAACATGCGAGACCCAGCATACATGACCGAGAATGTGCCGCGGCGAAGCCAGTGAGAAAGCCAGCAGACGATTCTCATGACCGGATCGAACTTCTAGCGACCGCTGACACGGTCATGAACCAACTAAGCGGGCGCAGCGATCGCGGGCGAAAACAGCGAGGATTACCTGCGACCACACCTAGCGACCGCGAAGGGTGGTGCGAGCAGCGGCAAGAAGGAAATTGGGTTTTGGGGTGCCCTCCACGCGCCCATCTTGAAACCTCGATTCGAGCCTCTTTTCTCGAGTTTTTCCATAAGTTTTTGAGTTTTAGCTTTAGGTTCCATATATTTTCATTCTAGAGTTGTTTTCGATTTGTTCTTCGTTAGTTTCGTTTGTTTCTGATCAGAGCGTTCGTCAGGACGATCTCTGCATTTTTCCGTTTTATTGAGGTTGGGATTCAAGCCAGCGTGTTCATCAACCTTCATCACGGGTTTATATATTTAAATTCCGTCTTTATGATTAAATCGTATATTCATTTCGTTAATTATATCGGCTAGTTTTTAGTTTCTAATCAGGGTTTGCATGATTCGATCCATATGTTGTGATTCACTTATCGTTATTTACAGTCCATGCATTGATTCATGATTCATTGTGCTTATTTATATGTGTTGGTTTCGATCAATCTCGATGCATATTTAGTTGTCGGTTAATTACGTTGTGTTAATGTCGATCGATATCGAATCGTGAATCTGAATGAGCTGACTTCGTGGCGAGATAGGATATTAGTAGGAAGCATAATCTTTGTGATCCGTTTGGGTTACTTGTTTCACTAGAGGCATATGATGTGGAAACTATTAATCTGACCGCTTTGTAATAAATGAAAATTGTCGGTTATATATGTGATCTTCCATATTTATGCGGATTAAAATTGGTTAATAAGAGCAGGATAAACATCGTTGTGGATTGGATTAATGCAGCCCTAGGGTTAGTCGTCTTTCTTTGTTTTTAAACATCCGGTGTTTATTGCTTTAATTTACTTTCTGTTTTGTTACCTTTGCTTTGGATTGAGTTCAGATACTAAAATACTAAAACCATATTTGTTACTTGGATAATGATGAATCCTTGTTGGGTTAGCTTACGTATTTTGTCAATCGGATCGATCTTAAACACCCTATATTTACACCTTTTAGTGTTAGAAAATAGCGATCAAATTTTAGGCGCTTGAGGATTTTAAGATCATATAGGAATAACTTGTCGATTTGGAATTATTAATTGTAGTTGTACTTTATTTTTTTATTTTTATTCCTTGCGATCGATTTCCTTCTTTTCTCTAGGTAGTTTATGTTCACAAGGTCCGAGGACCTCTGAACTACTTTGATCAGAAATCGAAAATTCATAAAGGAGGAAGGAAGGGCAAGAAAGGAAGCAATAGCAAATCGAGAATAGAGGCGTTCATAAAAGCCACCCTTTGTTAGCTGGTTTCAGAAATCTGGCCTTGAATTGGCGACTATGGGACTCGTTGTCGGAGGCTACGAGGCAGTGAATTACATGTCTGAGACCTCCTGCAGAGCAATTTCAAGGAGGCGGATGGGGCCCAGTAAATGCTAACAATTTTGAATGGCCGCCCTAATCGGCATGGTTCGAGGAGCAGGTTCGGAGGAGGAGTCGCGAGAGGATCGAGCGCCCGTCTGAGACCTATCTCGACATTTGTGACACCATCAAGCGAATGGGGTGCAGACACAATCCGGATGCGTATGTTCGGATTCTCTCTGAAATCAGCGAAGGGTGGTTCGAGACCTTAGATCGTGCGGGCTCAATAGTTGGGCAATGCATTGTGAAATTCCTTTGAGTACTCCTCGGCTAAGACTGAAGATCATAGCGAAATTTCCCAACTCCGATTAGGAGATGAATCTTTGTTGAGTCGTGGGAAAGATTCGAGGCTATTGAAGGTGCCCAGGCATGGATTTTCGAGAAAGTGATTACCAGTTTCTGTGGTGACACCTCGCGCGAGGAGTATTGTTGTCGTCAGCGGAGGTTGCCTTTGACAGAGCGTGTAGGCGAGGCGGCCCGCGTCATAGAAGATGGCGGCGGCGGTTATCGATGGCGATGGAGAGAACACCGGTGGTGAAAGGCATGCAGTTGAAGGTGACTCAAAATCGACAATATTATGGAGCGTTCACCTTGTTAAGAAGCGATTTGAGAAAGAAAGGAAAGGAAAAGCGTGGCTCGATAAATCTGCGAGTCGGAGATAATCGAGGCGGGGCGTGAATTACATAAATCGGAGGAACAACCGTCACGGGGTAATCCGGTACAATCCGAACAACAAAAGTCACCCAAATTTCACGTGCAACCCCAACAATTTAATGACCTCCGCTGGGTTTCTCGATTCGAGCAGGTAATTCGAGGCAGAAGAAGCAGTCAGGAGATATGATGCACGCGTTGGTTGTAAGCAACCAACAATTGAACGAATCGAGTCGTTTATAAGCATACGAGCGAAGATCAATCATTTGGAGTCCAGGCGGCTATGGGAAAACAGTGAAGATGATGGAGAATCAAGTCAGGATAGCCGCTAGTGAAATGGGCGGCACAAGTCGGGCCAATTCAGAGTGTCTGGAGTAAACCACAAAAATCAGAATGCCATTCATTTGAGGTGGGACAGCTTATCAAAGTCACGAGGAGACGAGAGGCAAGCAGGCAAAGAGAGAATCTCGCGCAGCTCCGACCATGAGCCGGCCTGAGGAAAATGGCGGAGTTCGCGGCGGCTCAGTGAGCGCAACAAGTCAGCACGCCCGCGACTCCGAGGACCTAGCGAGCGACCTAGCGGTCGCGAGTCGTTCGAAGAGGCGCGAGAAATCATACGGAAGCATCGGAGCCTGTGCGCCAGAAGTGCCGCCGTCATGAGCGAAAAGATCGCTGTGCATGTACTGGCGACCGCGACACGCGGTCAGTCGGACTCATGAAACCAGCTTTGAAGAGATTTCCGGCGTCGTGCCTCAATTCCGTTCAAACCGTTTAGCCAAGCCCAATCGTGACGAAGTTGACGATTCATGGAGATGTTTGAGTGCTCAATATTCCTTTACTTGATGCGCCGAGATATGCCGGGTTACGTTAAGTTTCGAGGATGCCGTTGCATAAGAAGAAGCTTGGGAAATTCGAGGCGATAAATATGTCAAGAGTGCGATCTTGTCGCAAAGAAGTTCCACTCAGCGAGAAAGATCGGCGAACACACGCGTAATGTCGTCGGAGGCGGACATTCTCCAGGTTACGTGTGATTTGGGGCAAGCATCAATCGATGCCGTTGTCCATTTTAACCGATTGGAGATTGGGGAGATAAAGCCGACCATAGCTCTTGGATGCGGACATTCGGTGACTTATCCAGAAAGGGATAGTGGAGGGCGTGCTCGTGAGATTAGAATTTATCTTCCAGTGATTTCGTTGTTCTCGACATGCAGGAGGATGGGAATACACCTCTTATTCTCGTGACCATTCTAGCTACGGCGAGCATTGATAGACGTGCAGATGGAGATCTCGCCTTCGAGTCAGTGACGAAGAGATGAAAATATCTATATGATCTTGTAGCGGCTGAGAAGACCATGGAAGATTGTCGATTTATAGAGCATTGTCGCCCACTCACTTTCGGTGATCCGGTGGAGTTTTGTATGACGAACTCGATTTTCTCATCGAGACCTTGATGAGGCGTGTGGAGATTTTAGAGTATCTTGAGTCCATCGATGAAGTCGAGGCCTCAGAGTCGGTGCCTTATTTGGATGTGAAGGCGATTGGAGGAGAGGGCGTGGTGAAGAAGGAAGAGACTACAGAAGATGGAGTTGAAAGAGTTCGGACCACTGCCGGTATGCCTCTTAGGCGATGATGAGCGTGCCGGTGATAATATCTTGGCTTTGGTGATGAGAACACTGGCCGATGGTCGTGTTGAAGCGATGCTGTCTGCTGATTGGGTGGGCGATTTCGATATCGAGGGTCACCCCTCGATTTGCATGCCGGATCTGTTGGAGAATGAATAAGCAAAGGTGCAACCTCAGCGCCGATTGAATCCGGAATGCGAAGAGTCGTCGAGAAAAAAGTGTTGAAGCTCTTAGGCGGGCATGATCATGCCATATCCGACGGTAGTGGGTTAGCCCTACTCAGTGGTATCGAAAGGGGTATCACGGTGATCGAGCGGAGACGAGCGAGCTTGTGGCAACAAGCTATGAGGATGGCGTTTGCATTGACTATCGTGCTCGAACACGGCCGAGGAAGGACCATTTCCCTTGCCGCTGTTGATCGGATGTTGGACGGACTAGGGGTATGAGTTCTCTTGTTTTCTCGATGGATATTCGGTACAATCAGATTGCCATCGCAAAGATCGCCAGAGCAGCGTTACGTGTCGGTATGGAGTTTTGCTTATAGGCGAATGGTCTTGGATTGTCTGATACTAGCCACCTTCCAACGATGTATGATGTCCATCTTCCATGGGTTGATCGAGAATATTATGGAAGTCTTTATGGGCGACTTTTGTGTTTGGCTCTTCTTCGACCATTGTCTCCATAACTTGTCACAAGTCTTTGCAAGGTGTGAGGAGCAATCTTGTTCTCAATTGGGAGAAGTGCCTTTCATGGTGAAGGGTATCGTGCTTGGTCACTGAAGTCTCGGCGAGGGTTTGGAAGTGGATCGAGCAAGATTGTCGCTTTCGAGCGCCTCCGCCTACAAATGTCGAATCGGTGAGTTTTCTCGGTCACGCGGTTTTATAGGCGGTTAATCCAGGATTTCTCGGCGATCACGAAACCATTGTGTGGATTGCTCGAGAAAGATATGAGATTCGTGTTCACGAAGGTGTTTGGGCGTTCGAAATTGAAGTTGTACGATCTCGACTCCGGTTTGGTCTCCGATTGGAGTCAACCATTCGTGATGTGTGATGCGCGATTAGGTGGATGGTCTTGTTTTGGGCGAGACAAAGCTTTTCAAGTCATCTATTATCGCAGTAAGACTCGACTACTGCTCAAATGAATTACACCACCACGGAGAAGGAATTACTTGCTGGTTCATGCTTTCGATAAGTTTAGACCTTATTTGGTGGGCTACGCTCGTGCTGTGACCATGCCATTAAGCCATCTGTTGGAAGAAAGATTGAAGCTTGATTGGTGAGATGGATCCTCCTCTTCAAGAGTTACGACATGGAGATCAAAGATAGAAAGGGCTGCGAAAATGTGGTAGCCGACCACTTCGCGATTGGAGAAGCTTGATCGAAGGAGAGGATAGGAAGATTGGCATAAGGAGAACTTCCGACGAGCCATCTTGGCGTCGTCGATCACACACCATGTCTTAATTGATTTTGTCAATTACTTGGTGATTGGAGTTCTACCTCAGTCGTGCAGGTCGTTTGAAAGAAGTTTCTCCACGATGTTAAGTTCTATTATTGGGACGATCCTCGTCTACAGCCGATATGTGCGATGGTTTGACGTCGCTGCGTTCCCAAGGAGAATGGGAGAACATAATCCACGAGTGCCATAGTTCGTTGTTGGAGGCCATTTTGCGGAAGCGCAGGCAAAGATTTGCCACATGGATTCTTTTGGCCTTCGATCTTGAATTGCAAATCCTTTATCAGAGTTGTGATGTTGTCGAAGAGTGGGGAATGTCACTAAGAAGGCGAGATGCCACGAGAAAACCATCATGGAGGTGGAACTATTTGGTATGGGATCGACTTCATGGGTCCGTTCCCAATGTCTTGTCTACGTATATTCTTCTTCTTGTGGCGTTTCCGTTGGGTGAGGCCATTATTACATAGCGACTCCGGTAGTAATCAGTTCCTTCACAGAACATTCGACTCGATTTGGAGTCAGGGGTTGATCGGATGATGGGATGCTAGCATAATAAGTGGCTGAGCAGCGTTCTAGCCAAATATGGTGTGAGCGTCAGTCGCTCCCTCATCAAGCAGGCCGGTGGCGAAAATGTGTCCAGAAATCGGGTTGTTCGGAGAGTTGGGCCAAGCGGTTGGATGGCTCTTTGGGCTTCTGGGACTGCGTCAAAGCTCCCGTAGTATCTCCATATCAATGGTATTTGGTAAATCCGCCATTTCGGGTTGAATTGAGCACAAAGCGTGGCGTAGGAGGATCAACATGGACTTGGAGGCGTATGATGAGGACCATGTAGAGCTCGGGTGGAGGAATGGCGAATTCTCGATATCGAGAAAGAGCCCGAATTTCCGATACGTTGTGAAAAGTTTTCACGGGTAATGAAGTCTTACTTTCTGATGCTCGACTCCGTCATTCAGGAAAGCTAAAATCGAGATAGGGCCGTATCACATTTACCTCAGCTGCCATGGGATTCTGAGCTCCAGACCGGGGCAACATTTTTAAAGTGAGCGGCCGATCTCCAGCGTACTTAGTCGCCTGACCGAGAAGTCGAGTGACCCGGCTAAGCGAGCCGTGATCACGGTACCGTCGAGCTAGCGCGATAACTCTAGCTGGTTGGGAGGTAACCACGGTTTACATGCTTTTTTTGTTGTTTTCATTTTGTTTTGGTTGTGTTTCTTTGTTTTGTGTGGGTGTTTCGTTGTTTTGTTAGATCCCAGTTTAATAGCTTTCTTTTAAAAAAAAAAAAAAGTACCTAGCGACCACCCTAGCGACCATGAGATCGTCGCGACCGTGCCTAGACCCGCCCGACTTAGTACCGCGTTTTACCACTTATTCCCAAAATTCTAACCTACACACTACGTTTTTGCAACAAAGCGCAAACCCTCCTCTCCACACCAGCACCTCTCTTCTCCAATTTTCTTGCATTTCTCCATCAAATCCACCCAAGGTATGCTATATTCGTTTAATTCTTCATGGGTTTACATGTATTGAGCATGATTAGGAAGAATTTGTTCCATTTATCCTCTTGAGGTGGGTTTAATTAACTTTGAGAGATTAGGGCTTATTTTGCTAGATTTGTGTGGTGTTTGAGCATGATTTGTCCAATGATAGGTTTATTCACGTTTATACGTATATTGTTAGATCGAATATTGCCTACATTGTTGATTTGGGTTTATAAATTGTGAAATAGACTTGAAATTTTGCTTATACTGCATACATGACTTGGCAGCGATCCCGCTTTGGCCGGTCATTTTCGTCGGCCCGTCGGCCCCGGCCATGCGTAGCGCGACCTCCCTAGCGACCGCTAGGTATCGAGGTGATCGCTGGTTTTTACGCCGAAGCGTCGATTTTGAAATTTTTTGGCTATGTGTGTTTTTCCCATTGTGTGTTATCTTGCGAGATTATATGACAATATGGAAATAATTTGATTAAGTTGAAGTTTGGGATCTATATTGAGCATTTTGGGTTGGCGTTGTTTTGATTGTTTCGTTCATACACGGGCTAACTTTGGAATTCTTTCAGTACAAATATGCCGTACTCGATCATGGCGAAAGGAAAGAGCATTGTCTCCCTCTCTGACGAGACACAGATGATTTCCAAGATGCGCTCGGGATGAGCATCACGACGAACACGCATGGCACCACGGATGGGTGATCCGAAAATTTTGGGGTGGGCCAGTGACTCGTCGAAGCGTTGGGATAGATTGGTGAGACTACGGCATGGCTTCCGCCTGTGCCTCAATCGTGTCGAGATGGGCATCACCAATGATGTGGCGTGGTTGGCCAGGAGGTCGGCGTATTGGTTATCACGACCAATTATCTTACATACGGATCCTCCTCTCAATTCTTGTCGACTCTCATCTTCACAAGGCAGGCAGCGTCGGACTACATCATGTTCGACTCGACAATGAGCCGTCGACTCTCCGTAGGCGAACTTAATGGAATCATCAATGGAGATCCGGACGGAAATTACATAGGGGCGTCATTACGATCCAAGCGTAGGCGAAGTTCAGGCCTTGGACTCGAAGCACCACTTATTATGATGCCTCGAGATCAAGGCTAGCTCAGTCGAATCCGGTGATCTTCTTCCACTCTCCACATTCACTTGCGCATGCGTTCGAGCGCGGCCTTGTCCTTTCACAAGATATGAGCATTACGATTGGAGCCGTGTTCAACGAGAAGATGCATGCGGCATGTTCTTAGCTCGGCATTTCCATATCGATCCAGCTTTGAATGAGAAGATTTGTATGGGGATTCCCCCATTTCTTTGGGATTACGATTCGAGTCGATCTCTCGCGACATCTTCTGACAAGGCGTGCCTATCGTCCAGGCGTTCACGAAGACACCCCGGCGTTACTTGTGGTTGTTATATGATCAAAGCGGCACATCATCTCCTTGCCCAAATCGAGCTCACAAGCATAAGTCGATACTTTACTCGGATGTGGTGGAATATGAGCTCTTGCCCATTATGCATGGGCCTGGCAGCGCATAGGCGGTCGAGGCGAACAACGCATGAGGAGCAAGCCCGATCAAGCCGGCAAGCCGAGCTAGAAGTGCTCACGAGGCAGTGCGCATATTGCCCCGCCTCAGTTCGGCGACCGGGATTTATGATCGATTAGATCAGCATAGATGGTCGTCTCAACCATATTGGCGGGAACTTGACATCGATTATGGGCAGCGACAAGCCATCTACACCAACAACAAGCACTCTCGGCAACAACGAAGATGATGGAGATGATGCGACAATGGAATCGATGGCGTGGATTTTATCCGCCACGGGTAGTGTGACTTTAGGTAAGTTTTCTCTCCCAACTACTCTTTTACGCAAACCTTTTGTTTCCACATGTTCACAATAAGTTTGGGGGGTAAACGAGTTTAGTTGGTTGAGAATCTGGTTTTATTTTCTATGCTTTATAGGTTTAGTTGTTATGCTTTGGGGTCTTTTTGGTTTGTTGTTGGTTTTGTTTTGTTTTTCGTTTTAGTTATGCGTCGATCAACGAGTTAAGTGAAGTATGTTAATCCATGTGACGATGAGATAGAAATTTTGGTGAAATTTGATGATAGTCGCATGATATGTTAGAAAATGCGCATGAATGACGTGAGATAGCTTAGGCTTGTTGTTTTCACCATTTGCTTATCTGTGAGACTTGAGCTTCATATACATATCTTGATCGAGTTCTTATTGTGTGATATCGTGCATGTGATTATCTTCTAGAACTTGCCGTGTTTACGTATGAGATTGCGATATGTGTTTAATTTGGAAAGGATAAAAGGCCGTCGTTGTTAACCCTTATCACCCAAACACTAACTGATGATATATACCATTTATCGCCTTCTTTGAGCCTTTATTAGACTTTTTCTTCGATTAACGGATGATAGGAGGTGAGGATGGATATGGAATCAAAGGGGTGAGATTTTGATGTAGTGATGATGAGAAAAGTTCGTTTAGAAAAACATATGTGGTGAAGAATAGTACCTTTGTTGTATAAGATAAACCTATAAGCTCTAGAAAAGAAAGAAAAGAAAAATGTTAAGTTCTCTATGAGTGTTGAGCATAAAGGTCTTCAATCAAAGTATAGGTACTTACGTGGCATTAAAACATTGATTTAGCACGTTGGGAAGAAGGAAAATGGGCCGAAGTCCATATGTGTCGAAAAGTATAAATGGGGTGCTTGGAACATTCTTGAGTCATTTAGCCATATTTTATCCTACCTTAACCAATGTGCCTACATTGACCTATGAAAAGACCTCTTTGATCTAATTTGAACCTGATGGCGTGGTGGAGATATTGAAAGCGGCAAGCCTATGGTAAGATGTTGCATTGCATTGATCGTTGAGTGTATCGCGTCTATATTTCTTTATGAGTTGAGTGTATCCTATATTTTACACACTGCCGTTGTGAGTTGAATTAAATAAGTTTTTGCCGTCGATTGTTGTTTGTGTTGAGTTTAGCGTCGTCGTAATGCACTAATGTTTTGGCGTTGATATGTTTAGGGCTAGAATGGTTATCATCTTTGCTACGCTCGTTGATCTTTCCGTTGTGTCTTTCTGTTTTGGTTTTTGTTTGAGGACAAACAATGATTTAAGTTGGGGGTTTGATAAGCATTTTACGTTTATAGTTGATATTTGAAGATGAGTTTAGCTCGTTTAATGTGCGTTCACGTATCGATTCCTAATGTTTTATCTATTTTAGAAGATCTTGCTCTTGGGTGTTCTTTTGGTGTTGTGTAGGTCTATATGTTGAAAATCGAAGCGAGCAGGCGAGCCAAAACACACAATCTGGCGTGTTTCTAGCGACCGACTAGCGGTCGCTAGGTGGCCTTAAAACACGCGAGAACCCGGCATACGCGACCGCGAGAATGTGCCAGCAAGCCCGGCGAAAAAGCATGGGCGATTTCGCGGACCGGATCGGCTTCTAGCGGCCAGCTAGACACGGTGTGAACCAACCAGCGGGCAGAGCGATCGCGGCGAGGCGCGGGATTACCTGACCACCCTAGCGGCCGCGAAGGGTGGTCGAGGCAGCAGAAGGAAAATTAGGGTTTGGGGTGTGCCATATATGGCAACACCCTCGCCCAATCTTGAAACCTACGATTCGAGCCTCTTTTCTCGGTTTTCCATAAGTTTTTGAGTTTTAGCTTTAGGTTCCATATATTTTCATTCTAGAGTTGTTTCTGATTTGTTCTTACGTTAGTTTCGTTTTGTTTACGATCAGGAGCGTTGTCAGGACGATCTCACACATTTTCCGTTTTTGAGGTTGGGATTGAGCCAGCGTGTTCATCAACCTACATCACGGGTTTTATATATTTAAATTCAGTCTTTATGATTAAATCGTATTTCATTTAGTTAATTATAGGCTAGTTTTTAGTTCTAATCTGGGTTTGCATGATTCGATCTATATGTTGTGATTCTGTATAGTTATTTACCGTCCATGCATTGATTCATGATTATGTGTGCTTATTTATATGTGTTGGTTTCGATCAATCTCGATGCATATTTAGTTGTGGGTTAATTACGTGGTGTTATTAATGTCGATCGATATCGAATCGTGATCTGAATGAGCCTTGACTCGTGGTGAATAGGATATTAGTAGGAAGCATAATCTTTGTGATCCGTTTGGAGTTACTTGTTTCCACCTAGAGCGTATGCGGAGGGCTAGTAATCTCTGACCCTTTAATAAATAGAAATTATCGGTTATATATGTGATCTTCCATATTTATGCGGATTAAAATTGGTTAATAAAGCGAGGATAAACATCGTTGTGGATTGGATTAATGCACCCTAGGGTTAGTCGTCTTTCTTTGTTTTAAACATCCAGTGTTTATTGCTTTAATTTACTTTGTTTTGTTACCTTTGCTTTGGATTGAGTTAAAAGCCTAAAATACTAAAACCATATTTGTTACTTGGATAATGATGAATCCTTGTTGAGTTAGCACGTATTTTAGTATTACAATCCAATGGATCGATACTTAACACCCTATATTTACACCTTTTAGTGTTAGAAAAATAGCGATCAATGAGATATAAAAGTTTCTGTTGGGCGACTTAAGGGCGAGTTGTCGGTTTGAGGCTGCGATATAGATAAGAAGTGACTTGACTTGGTTACTGTCTATCTGATGCGTCTACGGCGTATTGAAGGATCACGATGAGATGAGTTCTTCTTTCGACCGTCGTGAAGAACCAAGATCTCGGTGACTTACGATGATCTAAACCTCGATAAGGTATTAGGTGAGTATGAGTTCTTGACCGTCACTTTGACTTGTTATGAGTGAGGGTTATATGTTCTAACAATTCTCGCGTCTTGGGTGGTGGCGATGCTTGTATGTCACGCTAGTTATACATGTCAGTCACCGTATCCGTTTAGGATGATGGCGTCCTAAGGAGCTCAGGTTTATTGTACTAAACCTGCGAGGTTGAGTTAGCTCGAGTACAATAATAAGGTTGAGTGGTACTGGGAAATGAAGTTGTGTCGTTTTAGCGATCAGTTGCTAGAAATGATTAATGGACGTTCGATATCTTAAATACGAGGATTCGTAATGTCTAAGTGCAAGCCGACTCAACTTGGTAATAAAGGGGTAATCGACATTCTTTCTCTGGTGGCGTGATCGAATGTTTATAAATTAATTTATGTTACAAATTTGAACATAAGATAATTAATTTATTTGAGGCCCGTCTTTATTCCTTGCATCGATCCTGGGCTGGCCCATTCGGGCCCGTAACAGGAAAATCGGGCCCCTATTGCTCAATTGGCGAAGATTTTATTCTCTTTATCCACAAGGATATAATTATATTTATGGTATATCATAGATCCTTTCCATATAAGATTATGGTAATAATCTTGAGGTATAAATAATCAAGTATGGAAATAATCTAAGAGTATGGTAATATTCCATATAGGATTATGGTAATATTCCATATAGGATTATGGTAATATTCCATATAGGATTAAGGTAGTGCATTATAAATATAAAGTATGAGATAATGTACAGGTTAATGCTTTCATATTACGAAGAATTTTCGGCCATCACGTATTGAGATTCTCGAAAATTGTGAAGAGCTCAGTGATTTTCGGTGCATTCTCCATAGATCGTCCTCGCTCGGCGTTGGAGTTTGGGTATCAGGGATACAGTCCGAAGGTCAAAGCCACGAGTCTCGACCTTCGATCCGTTCGTCCCGTTCGACCAGTATCACGGATCGAGGTAAACCGTGAAAACCCTACGTGTTGCGATTTAATTATATAGGCGCATGCTAGGTTTATAATAATGTATGGTGAATTAAACACAAGATGGATCCTCGGGCGAGGGTTAACATACGTTTTCCTACAATTGGTATCGAGCACGGGATCGGAATCTTGGCTCTGTTGGATTAATCGCGTTTGATTATTGCGTGCGTTTAATAATGTGGATGCATGCGTTCGCCATGGCTCGTTGTTGTTTTGTTGGTTTTGTTTTACACACGAGAAAATCCGTGGTTAGATTAGATTTTTATCATGTAAATCTTATACGTAAAAGCGAAGCGAAAGAGCGAAGAAGCAGCAGCAGGAAAAACGAGTCACTGGCGGTCCACGGGCGGTATCTGCATGGCGGTCGCGAGGCGATCGCGAGGCGCGGGCGGCAGGCGTGCGTTCGCGCGCGAGATCCCTGGCGCCGCGAGCAATCGGCGTCGGCGATCGAATCGGTCGCGAAGCAAGCGGCGGCGAGCTAGCGAGCTGACAGGCGCGGCGTTGGCGAAGAAACCGGCGCTTGGCAGCGGACTTCATGATCGCGAGTTTCGGCGGCGCGGCGTCTCTCGGCGAGGCGTTCGGCGCTTCGGGCGTGGCAGCGCAGCGTGCTCGGCGGATTCGCGTGCGTCGCGAGCGAGATGTACCGCAGAACAGGCGGCGGCGCGCGAGGCTGAACTGCAGCGGGCTGGGCTTTGCCCTAGCGCGGCCCGAGCCACGGTTGGGCGGCCGGCCCGGCCGTTTTCAGTTTCCGGCCCGTGCCGTGCGAGGCCCGTTGTTGAATCCGGTCCGTGCGAGCACGCGAGGCCGTTTTGAGTTTAATTACATACTTTGTAAATCTATGTAATAGATTAGATTTAAATACGGGTTTCACGATTGGCGCGATGAGCGTTTTATTTTATTTTTATCGTTCATTATGCGTATGTGGATGTTTAAATTATGCGGTAGCATGCTATGTATGTTTATATTCGTTGACAAACTTTAAGTGTTTCACGTAATTGGATGCGCATAAGCATGCTAGGTTTATCGCGTTTATCAAGCATATTTTAGAATTCTGAGCATGTTTTTACGTGTTGAGTTCTATAGAAAAGCATCTTTGGGATTACGTGATGCTGCATGGACAAACCTTTTGAATAAAAGACTAAGCAAGCAACCCGACAAATTAATTTTCAAATTAAAATGTCGAGACCTCATTTTGATCTCTAAACAAAGTGAGGCCTTGCTTGTGAGTGCGTCCTTGGCTTGCACCTTGTTTATCATAAGTTTGTTAGATGAGATTTCTAAATAAAACATTTTAAATCTATTGAGAAGTGGGGTTTCATATGTGGCGATCCTTGCAGCGTGGCTTACGTATGCGATTTTCATAAGTTCTCTAGAGATAGATATAAAATGAGATAACAAAATTTGAATTGGAGCGGTATGGTCAGGGTGAGTATACCATTCTAAAATTCATCTTCTATTGTTAAAATTGTGGTCATTCTTGAGACATCACCCAAGTACAACTTCCATGAAGTCCGCTTCTTGTGATAGTGATGTGGTCTAGTAAGGTCGATCATTAATTTCATTTGTGTAAGGATAAGTTGACATGGATTGAAATTAAGCGACTAAAAGGTATATTTTAGTGCAGTGGGGTTCGTGTAGCGTCCGCGCGTGGCTTGCGTGTGGGATTCATGGGCGATGGAGGTTTATTAATATTGTTTTATCAAGGTTACAATATTATTATTACAATTATTGCGATCGTATGCTTATGTGTTTACATTATCGTTTGAATATGTCTCTTAGAATTATCAATATGCTACTTTAAAATCCGTTATCGGTCAATTTTGCTCAGTGGAAGCGAAACATGGAATATGTTCTTATCAGCTGAAGAACACATGTTTGTTCTCACTTCTCTAAACCCGATGCCCTAACTTGGCGTCGACTAATGGCGGACGAGTCGGCGGACTTTGGAATAAGTCGAACAATATGGCTAAATGCTTTATGATGACTCGATGTCAAAAGCTTTGGTACGACATCGATCGATGGTGAGCCGCGATATTTGGTCAGTCTCGAGAGTAAGTTTGGGCGATCGGATGGACGATCGACTTCCACACAATGAGAGATCTTGGCGTGTAAGATGGAAGAAGGAAGTTCGGTCCATGAACATGTCCCACATGACTCGTCATGGATAGTCTTGATCGGTTGGGAGGAGGTATTGGCGAGCGAGGTCGATATCATCCTCAATACACTGCCGTCTTTTGAGAACTTTCGGCGTGAATGCGATCATGAGCAAGACCGAGTTTACATAGTCGGTTGTAATGCTCTGCGTTCTTTGCGGAAGGAGTTATGGGAAAGGAGCACATGCTCTTGCTGCACGTCTAAGGGCCCAAAATTTTCGCCATAAAATGGAAATAGAAAAAGGGGTGCAAAGAAGGGAAATAGTGGGAGTAATGGGAGCAGAACATGGTTGCCACGGGAGGCAGAAGCGAAGGAGAAGGCAGAGTGCTTGAGTGCGGTGGGCGGGCATTGGAGGCCAAGTGCCTATGCTCGAAGCTCGAGTGCGTGGTTTGCTTTAATGCGGAAACATGTTTAGCGACTTGTTCTACCCGTTCTTGGGTAGTAGATCTGGCATGGCGATCATGTTTATTACACCTGCGAGGTTCTACTTGAAGGAGAATTGTTTAATGGCGAGATAACGATCTCCATGGGCAATCTTGGCGAAAGTCGGTATTTGCGATTGGAGATGTTTCTTTATGTTTTGGGACAACAGTTTAGTTTTGAAAGGCGTTTTATATGTGGGATTTTCGTGAACCTTGTTTACTGTTTGAAATTATTTACTCATGGATATTACATTATTTTGATAGTGGTGTTTCTATCATAAGAAATGGCGAAGTTATACGTGTTGGCACCTTATATAATTAACTTTATCATTTACATAAAACATAATACCTATAACTATGTTGCATCTTCATCAAAACCTAAAGAGAAAGTTCTCTTAGAAGATGACTCTACTTTTCTGGCATCTTAGATTAGGTCACGTCAATCTAAATAGGATCCAAGGCGGCTAAGAATGGGCGTTGGGTGATCCACGGTTACTCGTTCGATCTGAAATCTGTATAGAAGGTAAGATGTCGACTAGACCCTTCAAAGCGAAGGGTTATAGAGCCAAAGAAATGTTGGAGTTAGTCCATTCGACTGTGTGGACGATGTCACACAAGCTCGTGGAGATGCAGTATTTTGTCACTTTCATTGGCGATTACTCGAGTGCGGATACATATATAACTCGCATGAGTCGAATGCTTTGAGAAATTCAAAGAGTTTAAGGCGGAAGTGGAGCGAAGCTAGGTAAGAGTATCAAGTCCTGTGTGATGCGATCGCGGTGGCGAATACCTCGATGTGAGTTAATGGACTATCTGAGTGAAGTGGGATTACATCGGCGCCTTCCACAAGACACGCCTGAACAAAATGGTGTGTCGGGCGAAGAAATAGGACTCTTTTGAAATGGTTAGATCTATGATGAGTTATGCTACATTGCTTATTTCGATTATAGGGGATGGCAGACATACTTGCTAAATCTAGTACCGTCCAGTCGGTCGAAAAGACCCGCTTCGGTTGTGGTTTGGTATGAAGCCGGTTTAAACCACATGGGATATGGGCGATCCGACACGTGTCTTTGAACAAGAAGAGCGACAAGTTGGAGGCTAGATCCGGCCAAAGTGTTTATTGGCTATCTAGAGGAGCGAAGGTGGTTTATTCTATAGTCTAAGGATCGGAAGGTCATTATTAGCACTAATGCTCGATTCTTAGATGAGGACTACATGAAAATCATAAGTCCAAAGTTGAAATCATTCTTCAAAATTAGAAGATGATCGTATTCCACCACGATTAGGCGAAGGTGCGAGATGTCGAGTCAGTGGGAGGATCGACACGGATACTTGAGAAATTGAAGTGGGTCGAGTTCATTTGGAGATACCGACCGTCTGAAGTGGTACCTACCGCGAAGTTGTGCAGTTAGAGAACCACAAGTATCTGCTTGTTGATTGCCATTGTGCTGTAGAACCTCGTCGTAGTGGGAGGGTTGTTCGTCGACCCGGCGATTTATGTTCGTGGGTGAATCTTGGATTTAGTCGGTGAGACGAACATGCGATAATCGACCCATGGACATCTGAGGAGGCGTCTGAAGATATAGATGCAAGATCATAGCACGTATGGACTTAGAAATGGAGTCCATGCACGGCTATGGATGTATATGAAAAGACACCTCTACCGGATGGCGAGGAAGCCGTAGGTAGTAAGTGGATATCTGAGAGGAAGAGATTACGATGGAGGGTTTGACTTTTAAAGCCGGGGCTTGTGAGATGCCTTTCAGTTGAGGGCATCGATTTCGATGAGACCTTTTTTACTTGATACTCAAGTCCATCAAATTCTTGGCCATAGCGACCAGCTTGACTAGGGTTTGGCAAATGGATGTTAAAATCGCTTTCTAGATTTACCAGGAAGGTAGAGACATCTATCGACAACTTTGAAGGTTATGTGGTAAGGGTGAAGAGCATCTAGTATGGAAGCTTAAGAAGTCCATTTATGGACTTAGCGAACTCTCGATCATGGAACTACGGCTTTGACGGTGGTAAAGTCACTGGATTTACCCGATTGCCTAGCGAGAGTTGTGTGTATCGGTTAGAATGTCAACGGTGATGTGGTATTTCTTGCACTTTATGTGGATGACATCCTTCTAGTTGGCAACAACGTGAAGCATTATCGAGGCGTAAAGAGTTGGCTATCCGATCGGTTTCAAATGAAAGACTTAGGAGATCCGGCGTACATTCTTGGGATCAAGGTTCAGGATCGCGAGAAGAAAATGTTGAGCTTATCTGGGCGTCTTACATTGATCTTGTGATTACTCGTTTTAGTATGCGAGCCGCGAAAGGATTGCTACCTTCGGACATGGCTTTGCTCTAAAACGCGGTCACTGTATGTACAAAGGAGATAGAGAAATGAGACAAGTTCACTGCAACTTGCCTGTAGGAAGTCTCAGTATGCATTGATCTATACAGAGGCAGATATACGCTATGCGGTAGGCATAGTAGCGAGATATCGTCTAACCACTGGACAAGCTCATTGGAGCTGCGATAAAGCATATAGTACTTGAAAAGGACTGGAGATTATAAGGCTAGTTACCATGCAGATATCAATGCCTTTGGGTTATCTGAGACTTCGGTTTCCAAGTGACCGTGATGAGAAAAGTCGACCTCGGGCTCGTGTTTACCTTGGGAGGTGGGCCGTATCTGGCGGAGTGCAAGCGGCGATGCATTGCGGACTCTACCATGGAAGCCGAATATGTAGCGGCCGGAGGCTTCTAAGGAGGCTGTATGGTTCGAGAACTACCTCATGGATCTAGGGTGGTACTGGTTTGCCCAGTATCATAGTTCTTGTGATAACTTTCGAGTGCGATGGCAAACTCGAAGGAACCACGGACCCACAAGGCGACAAAACACATAGAGAGAAAGTACATGTATCGAAATCGTTAGGCAGGTGGCGTCTGATTGAAAAGATTGATCTGACGGAAAATCTAGCGGATCCATTCACGAAGAGCACCGCAAAAGTCTGATGAACACGTTAGAGGACTTGGATTGCGCTTGATGGCACCACTTAGAAAGAAAACTTTTGTATAAGTGGGAGAAGCAAAGTGATGGTTGTTTGTAATAGCTAGTAGAAAGACACATTGTATACTAAAGTTTAGTATAAGTGGAAGTTGTTGGATTTATCTTGAAAGCGAGTTTGGTTGAGCTTGTATACAATGTTTCCATTACCACTATTACAATCTCCTATCGATTTGAATACTTGATTGCATATATCGTGTCCTTATCTCGTTTATAAGTTAGATCATACGATTGTGAAGATCACGAAGTGCGTATGATTGGTCGAGCTAATGAGATATAAAAAGTTTGGTGAGGCGACTTGGGGCGAGTTGTCGGTTTAGGGCTGCGGTATAGATAAGTGACTTGACTTAGTTACTTGTCATCTTTGATGCGTCTCGGCGTATTGAAGGATCAGTGAGATGAGTTCTTCTTTCGGCCGTCGTGAAGAACGAGATCTCGGTGACTTACGATGATCTAAACCTCGATAAGTATTAGGTGAGTATGAGTTCTTGACCATCACTTTGACTTGTTATGAGTGAGGTTATATGTTAACCAATTCTCCGCGTCTTGGGTGGTGCGATCTTATGTATGTCGCTAGTTATCGTGTCAGTCGTAGTATCCGTTTAGGATGATGGCGTCACTAAGGAGCTCAAAGGTTTATTGTACTAAACCACGAGGTTGAGTTAGCTCAGTACAATAATAAGGTTGAGTGGTACTACTTAAGAAATGAAGTTATGTCGTTTTAAGCGGTCAGTTGCTAGAAATGATTAATGGATTCGATATCTTAATCTGAGGGATTCGTAATAAAGTGCAAGCCAGGCTCAACCCGGTAATAAAGGGTAAGTCGACATTCTTTCTCTAGTGGCGTGATCGAATGTTTATAAATTAATTTATGTTACGGTGAACTTAAGATAATTAATTTATTTGAGGCCCGTCTTTATTCCTTGCATCGATCCACTGGTGGCCCGTCAGGGCCGTAGCTTGAGAAAATCGGCGCCCCTGTTGCTCATTGGCAGATTTTATTCTCTTTATCCTGAGGATATAATTATATTTATGGTATATCATAGATCCTTTCCATATAAGATTATGGTAATAATCTTGAGTATAAATAATCTGAAGTATGAAAATAATCTAAGAATGGTAATATTCCATATAGGATTATGGTAATATTCATATAGGATTAAGGTAGTGCGTTATAAATATAAGGTATGAGATAATGTCTAGGTTAATCTACATATTACAGCATAATTTCGGCCATCACGTATTGAGATTCTCGAAAATTGTGAAGAGCTCAGGTGATTTTCGGTGCATTCTCCATAGATCGTCCTCACTCGGCGTTGGAGTTTGGGTATCAGGGATACGATCCGGAAGGTCCAAACGAGTCTCGACGTTCATCCGTTCATCCGTTCGACCAGCGTCGGCGGATCGAGGTAAACACGTGAAACCCCTCGTGTTGCGATTTAATTATATAGGCGCATCTTGGGTTTATAATCAATGTATGGTGAATTAAACGCAAGATGGATCCTCGGGCGGGTTAACATCGTTTTCCCTACGGTAGTTGGGGATTGCCGGTGATGTGGAGATGTATGCGGACGGGTTGGCACGGTTGTGAAGCCTTCAGAGGCAGTAGCGGTAGCAGTGAGCCTATGACCCTCTTCTGCCGAGCAGGCCGGCGGTGAGGCCCGCCAACTTTAGTGTCATAATATTTTTGTGTTGCTGTATTAACTTGGCATTTGTTGTAGTGGAATTCGTGTCCTCGAGGAAGAGAGGAGGGGGAGCCGCGCGGTCGAAGGCGGCGAACTACGCAGAGGTCACCACTTAAGAGGCGAGAAGGCGTGACCTCGCCTCGGTGGGCGCTCGTCGCCTCGGCCGAAGACCGTCGTCTCAGCGAAGCATCCGTCGCCTCCGCCTTTCCGCTCGAAAAGGATCGTCGTCCTCCTGGCGGCGGCGGCATTGCACGATCCTTGCAGGAGTCGCCGTCCGCTTTTCCCGGGTAATGCCTTGTTATTAATTTTTCGGTTGTGTTGAGGCTTTGCTTGATATTGTTAGCTTATTACGAGGGGCCAGGGGCGTAAGGTTCGATTGGACGGTGTCGAGCTTGTTGTCGGGCGTCTGAATGATCTTTGTGTCATTTGAGCATTTGGCTCGTCGCGTCCGAGTGGAGGAAGACCACTTCATGGCGGAGCGATCGAGCGGAGGAAAGCTCGGGTTGGCGAACAAGATGGCAGAAACTTTTTGTCTCGAAACTTTTTGTCTCGAAAGTTCTCGTTGTGAACAAGATGGCGGCTGGCGAATAAGAGGCGGTGTCAGACACATTGGATGGCGTCGCCGATGACTATCGACTTAGATAAAACTAAGTATGGATGCAGTGTGGTGGAGGCGGCCTTTCTGCGGTCTTCGTTGGTCTCGCTTGGCGTTACGAAGAGCCTGCCGTTATTGATCGACCTCGTCGCCGACTCTGGCGGCTGCGATACGTCGTGCTTGCTCGGTGGATCGAGATCCCACTCAGAAGCTATCTGGCGAGTGAGTAAGGGGCGGGAGGCCGAGTGGCGGCGATGAACCTTATAGGATGGCGGCGTCGGCGGTCGAGAGCGAGAAGGAGGCAGTGGCGGCGGGCGAAGGCGAGAAGGAGGCAGGCCAGGCGGAGCGGCGGGGTTGGCAGAGGAGATCGGCTCGGGCGATGGCGAGGTCGATTGATCCTTGTAACCACTTTTTTTTTTGAATGTAAATGTACACTTGTTTTAGCTAGGGCATATTAATAGAATCCAAGTTATATGAAAACACTTATTTTTATTCGGTTATGCTTTGAAATGCTTGATGTACTCATTGGTTGAATCAGATCGAAGACACATCGCGGGCTCTTGAGTTGAAAGAGGTCGAACTCACTCCATATAAAGGCGCTTGCGTATGCAGGCGAGTCGATCAGCATAGGCTCGGGAGGCTGTGGCTCAGGAGCTCGCCTTTTGGAATGGAGGCGTTCGTGGTCGCGAGGAGGAGGCAGGTGATAGGCGAGGAGCATGCCGAGTCGAGGAGGTTATCCACGAAATGGTGGGATGGCGATCCCGAAGTTGAACGAGGTTGTCGAGGCGCCTCGTTGTCTGCAGTGCCGAATGGTGGGACCTCACAGCGATTCACGGGCGGCCTGATTAAAGGCTCGGGGCATATGGCAAATCATTACTCGACAACCACGGCAGGCTGCTGGCGAGGATGCGAGGCTTAACCCCGTCTTGGGACGAATAAGCGGTCAATTATGGCGATCGGGTGGCGCTCGAGGCGTGCTTGTGCCCGAGCAGCGTGGATCCTCAGGGGTGAAACCGGGCGTCATCGGTGGCGAGGTCGAGCTCGCGAGCGGCATCTTCAAGTGACCGGTCGCTGGCGAGAACCGTTGGGCCGAGGACCGAGGTAGAGGTAGGATTAGTATAGATGAGCTCTTGATCGATTTTTAGGGGATTGGCTCACTTTCGATCCGCTCGTCAGTAAAAAATGTAACTGTCACGTCTTTTGTTAATAAGAATGATTTCTTTGCTTCATATTGACTTTGTATTGAACAAGAGTAATATGCGGTAGTTTGTCTAAATAGAGAGTTCAAGACGAAATAAGCGAAGGAATCCGTTCCGTCTGAAGGTAGGGGTTCTGTTTTCTTAGAGGTCATCGGGAGGGTGGTCCCTTTACTTGACTACATAGAAAGCGCTTGAAAATAAGCGAAGGTAATCGATCGTATGTAGGAATGGTTCTGTTTTTTGCGAGGTTATCGGAGGGTGGTATTATTCGTCTACATAGAAGGCCGTCTTGAAATAAGCGAAGGTGTCGATCTCGTATGTAGGAATGGTTCTGTTTTTCGAGGTCATGGGAGGGTGGTCATATCATCTACATAAGTCTCTTGATATAAGAAGGAAATCGATCTCGTATGTGTTGGCGTTTAAATTTACCTTCGTATGAAAGCGAAGTGTCGACCTCCGTCGAGGAATTAGTCCTCGTAGAGGTAAATAATAATGTGATTAATTATGCATTAGTGGCGAGTGGAACTTGCAAAAATAATATTTATTGATAAAGGCAATAGCGACCACCAAATAAGACTCGAGACTCTAGCAGGACTTTAAAGACACGACAGACCCGACCCAGACAACACTTATAATATCTCTTGGATGAATGATGTGCCATGTGTTGGATAATTGCTCACGGACAATTGAAGCGAGCTTATAGGCCCTTTGAGGGACTTTGTCGACCAGTGAGTCCTTCCGTGTGGCTTCCGACTTCTTAAATTTGCGGCTTTCTTGACTTCATTATTTGGTCTGAGGTCGCCACTTGGAATTGTCGGGTTTAACATGTTTGGTTGTATCTGAGCTACTTGTTGCTTGTCTGAGAGCTTGATGTGGCGGGGTCTCTCTTCTTCGAGTAGGTCTAGATCGGCTCGTAGATTTTCCCCATTTCTTGAGAGGAAGTGATAGTGCGGGGACTCGGTACTCCGTCTGCGAGGATCAACGCTTGTTCCATACACCAAGCTGGGGGTGTTTCTCGGATTCGAGGTCAGGTGTTGTTGATGCGACCATAAGACACAGTGGTAAATTTTCCACCAGGCCTTAGCTCGGTCGAGGCGAGTTTTAGACCACTACGATGGTCGTTGGTAACCGGTCGACCATTTGCTTGAGGATGGGCCAGGGGTGAACTTTGTTGGATCGAAGCTCTTGACACAATCTTTGAATGTCTTATCGGTGAATGTGTTGGTTATCAGAAAGGAGGATATGAGGGATCTGAGGCGACACATTATGTTCTTGGGGCGAGTTGAGGCGTTCTTGTGATTTTTCGCGAGGGCTCACTTCCACCACCGTGAAGTAGTCGATCGCAACAATTAAATTGGGCATCACGGTGCTTTACAAAGGGCCCAATGTCGATCCCCATTGCATAAGCGGCGAGGCTGCGTTGGTGGTGAGTCGGTGCGGGTAGCAAGTGCGTTCCCATGGATTTGACCGCCGGACACTTTTTACGAGGTCCGTTGAGTCTTGGAACATTGTTGGCGATAGTATCCCATCGCATGACTTTCTTTGACAAGGCTCGGGGTCGATGTGGCCATACGATCCTTGTGTATTTCTCGTAAGCGTAATTAGCGGTTGGACCCAGCACCTTAGAAATTTGGAGATATGACTTTACGTATAGGACCCCTGCTCAATTGTATATCGCGAATTTGTTCGGGGATCCTCCAACTTCCGACTTGTCGTGGGCGACTCGCCTCCTCGGTACTCTCGAATGGGAGTCGTCATTGGGTTCTTCATAGAGACTCACGTTGACCTCGGCTCGTTATCGGCATCGTCTATCTACATACGCCCGGACTTCCTCTTGGCGGGCTCGTTGATGTGAGGCCAATTTATAAGATATCATTTCGGCTATTTTGCTCCATGGGATGCGAACTATGGAAGTGTGAAAGTCGGTTTGCGCTTTGCTTTTTAGAATCTTAACCGTTACATTGCTTTTCGCCTCGTATTTTCCCAACATTTGGCTCACGACGACTTGAGAGTATTTGTGAACTACTGCAGCTCGTATCTAGACTTTGAGCGGCGATCTGCGATCGATGCTTATACTCGCAACGTTGTTCGTATTTTGAATGTGAGCCGAAGTGATGAGTGATCTCTTGGCCGTCGGGCTGGGGTAATATTCTGCTCCATTCCCGTTTTCCCGAAGCCGAGTCAGCGTAGAGTTGCGGCCTCCTTTGGTATTTCATCCATTGGTTCGGCCGGCATTATGCGATCTCACGGACTGTTGGTTTCTCGAGGTTAGCTTTCGGAGAAATCGCTAGAGCGACCTTTGATGGCTGGCGAGGCGAGAAGGATATATCATGCTGGAGTTCGATTGCCCATTCGCGATTCTCCACGAGGCTTGGGTTTCGTCAATACTTGCGAAGTGGGTAGTCGGTGAGGACTTGTATGGGATGCGCGTGGGTATGGGCGTAGTCTCGCCAGGCGTTACAAGCGCTAAAGCGACTTCTCCGGTGATACCTCGTTTAGGACCTTTTAGTGCTCGGTGATAAAATCTGGGGCGGCGTCCTTCTTCCGTACAGGCGCACTTATAGATTCGTCCGGGCGGCGGGTAGAGAAAGGACCTCTCCTCTTCGGGAAGACAAAGTGGGGAGTTTGGCGAGGTAGCTCTTGAGATCTTCAAAGCGGACTTGTGTACATCATCCATGAGAATTTCGGGCTTTTGAGTATCTTGAAGAAGGCTAACTTATCCAGCGGCTTTTGAAAAAGCGGCTCGGTCTTGGCTATCGACTGTCGACATTATGCGTCGTGGATGGTCTTTGGCATCTTCGTTTCTAAAATGGTTTGGACCTTGGGCGGGTTTGCTTTTAGCCATAGTGAAACCCAACACCACAAGAACTTTCGGACGGATATGACAAGCGTGCAACAGGGATTGACTTTAGGTTGATTTTCGAAGAGAGGGGCGATCAGTCGGCAACACATCGCTGGCTCTTGGCTGACGATGTCGTCATTATCTCCACATTCGACGACATGTAGGGTGAAATATTTTGTCCACCATCCTTTGATAGGTAGCCCACTGCATTTTAAGGCCGAATGGCATCTTTTATCGTAAAGACTCGAAGTCGGTAATGAAATTTGTCTTGGCGCGTCTTCGTCGTCCGTCGAGGACTTGGTGATATCCTTTGTATAAGTCCAGGCGAAGACTTATTGTCGACCGGTAGTCGGCCGCTTCTTGTCGATGTTGGGAAGGGGATAGTAATCCTTTGGGATGTTTATTGAGGTCGGTGTAGTCGATACATTCGCCATCCCTCCTCCTTTCTTCACCATCACGGGTTGGCTATCCGGTCGGATATTTGACCTCGACGATATGCGTGCTTTTAACGGTGATTCGCCGTCGTGAATGACTTGGTTCGTTCGGTTTGCAAAATTCTTTACGTCGGCGGCTTTATGTTCGGTCGATGTTGGCGGTGAGTGATGATACTCGGCGAGACTCGGTCGTGTCGAGGGAGACCAAGCAAACACGTCCGAATTCCGGAGTTGGATGATCGATCCTTCACCGGTGCTTGGTGAAACCAACCTTGGCGACCTTTAATGGCTCGTCTTTGTCTGTCGACCTCTTCCTTTATTTGTCGGGGGTGGCGATGTCTTCGACTCCAACTCCTCGGGTTTCTTTAATTGCTATGCACGTGGGTCTTTGGACCGAGGTCCGGCACCTCGTAAACGACTAATACATTCGCAGCTTCTTACGATCGCTTGGATCACATTTCCACGATAAGCAGCATTTTACATATTTAGTTGATATTTGAAGATGAGTTTAGCTTCGTTTAATATGCGTTTATGTATCGTTTCTTAATGTTTCATCTATTTCTAGAATCTCTCTCTGTTATTTGGCGTTTTGTAGGTTTATATATTGATAATCGAAGCAAGAGCGAACACGAACAAAATGAACAAGCCGGTTTAGCGACCTAGCGGTCGCTAGGTTGTCAGACAAACAGTGGCGCCCGGAGAGAGCAGCGACGCGACCTCGTGCCAGCAGCTTTAGCGTCGAGATTGGGCGATTTCTCGCGACGATTCATGCGGCTAGCGACCTTGGCATAAGCGGGCAGCGGCGAAAGAAACTTAGCGAAGATACCTAGCGATCGCGCTAGCGATCGCGAGGACGATCGCCGGTCGGCGACGAGGCGAGTGGGGTTCCAGCTTTTCTATAAATAGGCGAAGACACCGCCTCCAGAGACCAGAGCGCCCCAAGCTCGTTTTCTTAAGTTTTCCTCGGTTTACATCTTTTAGTCTTTAGTTTTCATTCCGTTTAGTTTAGCTTTAATTTTCCGTTATTCTTGTTTGGTTTATCGATCGGACGTTTTGTCCGTCGTTTTCTTGTTTTCGTTGGTTCGCTTGGATTGGATTGAAGACCAACCATTGTTCATCAAGCGCTTCCCTACGGGTTTTATATATTTAAATTTCGTTTTATGATTAATTAAGTATTTCATTCCGTTTATTATATGCGGCTAGTTTTCTATTCTAATCTAGGGTTTGCATAATTCGATCACATATGTTGTGAGTTACTGCATTGTTATTACCTTCGGCATTGATTCATGATTCATGGTGCTTATTTATATGTGTTGATTTCTAATCAATCTTGATGCATATCTAGTTGCGATTAATAGCGTAGCGTATTAATTGTCGATCTTGAATGCGTGATCGATTAAGCGCGAGTAATTGAGATAGAGCGATCGTGAAAGCATATTCTTAGTGATCCTTTTGGGTTGCTTATTTTCCTCTAGAGCGTAAGCGTGATAGGAAAATTAGTAATCAACTACCCGCAATTGTAAATGCTGAAGTTGTTGGTTATATATGTGATCTTAGTCTTATGCGGATTAAAGCGGTTAGTAATAAGCGGGATAAACATCGTTGTGGATAGGATTGGTGCATCCAGGGTTAGTCTTTCTTTATAATCATCTTTTGTGATTTTATCGCTTTATTTTATATTTGTTTGGTTGCTGCTTTGGATTAAATTCAAACCCTAAACCTATCGCGCTTTATCGTGCTTGAATAATGATGAATAGTCGTTGAGCTAGCTTCATGTTTTAGTGATCTGATCACATGGATACGATACTTGCTTACCTGTACCACGCGCTGCGTGTGAAAAGGGCGATCATTCCACGTGGTGGGTATCTTCATTGTTAGGTGGTACGTTGAACATACGCCTTCACGGTTGACCCGATCTCGCCTAGTATGATGTTATATGGCGGTGGGCCTTCACTGAAAATTGCACCACCTTGGTGGAGCTCGTTGGTGACTTCCCGCGTGATGGGTAGCTCAATTATCCGCCGGTAGCGTCTCTTCTTGGGCGAAGCTTAAGTGGCGGCGCTTGTGCGGTAACTTCCTATCCTGCTTGTCGAAACATTCCTTGAAAAGGATGCTTACACAGCGCCGTTATCGATGTACCAGCAACCGCCAACTTATTGCGACCCTTGCACGGATCGCGGCGCATCTGGTGAGGTATTATTGCGAGTGCGAGGGTGGGTCTTGAGGAGAAGGTGTCGCCTCGTCCTTTGAACCTCTTGTTGTTAGGCTCGCGGTTTAGGACTTCGGGCTTCCCGTCGAGGAAAACAGTAATAGTGGAACCACCCGTCATATTGGGGCTCGTCGTCTCGCCTTCGGTGTCGTGACCGCTTTTTTTAGTGGGGTCGCATAATTTACCTCTTCGCTGCTTTTAACTTTGACTCGGTCGGCTTGGCGACCACATCCTAATTACTTTCGAGAGGTCATCTTGAACCAACATCTCTATTTCTCCCATGAGTTCTTTGCACTCTTCGATGCGTGCCCGTAGTCTCAGTGGAATGGCGATATTTATCCACAGTTGGTAGCCTCTTTCTCACGTCGTCGAGTGAGGCTTTTCGAACAAGTTCGTATGGGCAGCGTAGATTTCGCCCTCGGCCGTCAGCGGGGTGTATTGAGGTCGCTCCCGTCCACGGACCGAAACTGGACCTTATCGAGGCGATGTAATCTTTCAGCGCCGCCGGCCTTGGTTCAATCTTCATTCCATCTCTGCTTCCTTTTTCGAGGGTCTGCTTATGCCTGGCGCTTTCTCTTGTCCCTCGTCGCTTTGGCGAACCGATTGGCTATCGCCTGACTCGTCGCGATGCAGGGGTTCGTGCCAGCGATCTCGGTATAAGGCCGGCAAGATATGCCGTTTTGGAAGGCGAGATGACTAACGGTCGTTCACGTCTTGACCTTCAAACACTCCTTGTTAAACCTCGTCGTGAAGTCGTGATGGACTCGTTACGGCTTTGCCTTATGGTGAGGAGTTTGCGGCGATGTTTTGACTCCGCCTTTGGAAGAACCTTGATGGAAGGGCCATCGGTCGCGATAGGGCCGATGCTTAGGTAGGCTGTATCGAACCACGCGGGCGTTGTCGGCGAGTAACTCAGGAAGAGTTTACATATAGTGAGGCGTTGGTTGATCATGTTGTATTGGGCTGCGAGAGGAAGTTACGTGGATCTCGGCCGTCATAGAGCGTGCTTGGTACCGATATTTATCAGGAGAAGTGTTAGTATCTGTATTTGAGAGCAGGGTACTATTTTCCCGTATCCATCGAAGCCGTCCTCCGGAGATTGGACGGAGTTCGGCGATCGAACTTCGTTTAGGTGACTGGACCGACTTCACGGCGGCCACGATGCCTTTCTGCTGCTTTCGTCCTTGGAGATCGGGCGGAGTTATTTGGATGGATTCGTGCGATCGAGGCGAGGCCGCGGCGGATCGCGCGTCTCCGCGTTGCTGGTTCCTTGCGGCGGTCGGTTTGGGCCCATACCGTTGTGATGCCTCGTATCTAGATGAGGCTTCGTTCCCGTTCTTGAGGCGTGGCGACCACATGCTTGAGTCTTGGAGAAAGCTCTTCTTATTTTTCAGAAACCCCTTGTGCGTCGTCGAGGTTTACTTGAGGCCGGATGTTCCACAGGATTATTCTGCGATTCGCCGCTATGGTAACTGCTCTCCTGGCGGGGTGTGCTTCGTCGAGACTTTGGACATGTCCTTGGGGTTCTTCTCGATTGGGCTCTTCCGGGCTCGGCGTTCCCTTCGCCGTCGGCGTTGTTGTTCTTGCGTGACGGTCTGGATGCGTAACCTACGGTGTGTGCAGTCGTGATTATTCACCTATGGTGGTTGATCGAAAACCAAAATTTCGTTTCCAGACGGCCATGATCGATCTTAATTTAAAGGAAATAAATCGCAAAGAACACGAGGATTTCACGTGGTTCGATCTATGAACAAGATCTCGTCCAGGGAGAGAGAGATGATACGTGTATTGAATGCGAGCGATTACTGAAGTGTGAATGAATCTATTTAAATCAATCTGGCCTCTATTTATACGAATGTATTGGCCTGAATCTTGAATCAGAGTCTTCTCAACGAGGATTCGAGATCACATCTCTTGAATTAGGATTAACTTAGATATGGTGGAAACTTTCTGCGTTCATTGATTTAGAAGTGCTTCAGGGGTAGAGCGATCATCGGGATTCTTGTATTGGGCGCGATCTTTGGGCGCAATGGTTAGTAGTGTCGTATCAATACATGGTGATCACGTCATGTTCCTGGTGGGGCCATTCAAGTTGAGATAATGTTAGATTAATTATTTTGTTTTGATTTGTTTTATATTGAATACACCTACAATCACCTATTTATTGCTTTCATGAAGGAGATATTTTGGTGACATCGGAAAGTTAATTTGCTGACTCATTGTGCTATTTTGTTTTTTCTTCAAACCAACATGAAATGAGAATTCAATATTTGTTGGAAACTTAAATTTTAGGTCGATTAAAAGTTGGGAAATGTGATTTGACATATTGTTAATTAGTTTACAATACTAATAGTTTTCCTGTTATATAAAATTAATGCCCCTCATTTTACTGACTCAACCATGACCATCGTCTAACGATAATGATATGAAGACTTGTCATATCGGTTTGACACGAACCTAGTGTAACAAATTAGTGGTAATATAGAAAAGTAAACTATTTGAAATATAAAGATGAATAGTTTCTATAGTTATAAAAATATGAAAATTTCATCATTTTTGTATAATGAAATTAATTTAAATAAAAATAAAAAATTGGAAATAAAACTAACTCTAACCCCATTTTCCTCGCCATGACCGCACACAACACACCTCTCTCTCTCTCTCGGTGAAATCCACCGTCTCCACCGAGATCTGCCACCCTCCATCCCTCTCTTCGCCGATCGAGATCCGCCGCTACCCTCCAGATCCGCTACCTACACCTCTCTTTCTCTCACTCTCTCTCGGTCGCCCTCCGCCTCTCTCTATCCCCTCCCTCCTCGTCTCTCTGCCGCCCTATGCTACCTTCCAGATCCACCTTAACTAGAATTTACACGATTCGCATCAAATACATGATTTTATTCAATTAAACTATGTAATAATATATTTTACACTGCCACAAGATTTCACAGTGTAAAATACATTACATTCAGTTTCATCGAATTACACCGTGATAGTGATTTCTGTTTCATCAACAACGAATCTAGATTTCCAAAGCATCGTCCTCGTTGTAGTTTTTATTGTCGATTCGAAGTCCATGTCGATGGTCGTGGTTCTCCGTTTAATCGTTACACTTCGACCAACGGATAGGAATGGTGATGGTTGTGGCTCTAGCAGCGGTCGCCCTCCACCGCCACCTTCATAGCTATCCCTCCTCGTCTCTCCTCCGCCCTCTGCCACTTCCAGATCCACCTTAAAGTTTACATGATTCGTGTCAAGTACACGGTTTCATTTGACCATGCCATGTGACAATGTATTTTACACGGTTACACGATTTCAATTGTAAAATTGTGGAATAGCGCAGTTAGGGAAGGAGTTCGCTACTGAGGCTAGGGAAAATATTTTTGAGGAAGTAAAGCCAAGGTCACAACAAAGGTAAGAAAATAACCGTAATATCAGAAGCTAATTAACATTATTAATGATGTTGATATCTACAGTTCAGTTAATTAGTTCTAAGCTCTCTATAAGGTTTATTCGAGATAGAGCTCGAAGTTCTAAGCCAATTAAGATTATTAATGATGTTGATATTTAAGTTATTCGAGATAGAGCTCGAAGTCCCATTACTAGATTCAACAATATCAACATTTGAAAAATAAAAAATAAACAAATTCATAAGATAGTATAGTTGAATAGATGTGATTCCATGTACAAACGTTTGTTAAAAATAGTTGTAATAATTTCAAATAATCCATGATTTCCAAAACCACATTTAACATTTTAGACTATTTCTTAGTTGTGACTTGTGCATATGTGAGGAACTGTAATACATGTTTATGTTGTTATTGTGCATAAATACTCAAAGTCGTTCCAAACTGAGCTAATTAATTAGTTATTTCACATCCCACAAAAAATTCACAAGGTTTTGATGTGCCTAGATATTCAGAGAATTGGTAATCTACCACGTGATTGCATTCACAAAACTCAAAATTCTAGTCATGTCAACTTTATGTACAATGACTATATCCCCATATGAGGGGTCAGAAAGCTTATATATATGTTTTTATGTTGTTTCCATATATGAGGTATATGCGGTGAACATATGAAGGTGTAAGGTGACAAGAGTATACCCCTTTACATAATAAATTTATAATTCAATTAAGGGAATTTTTACTTTTTTCCCAAAATTAAGAGAATATATAGTTCACACAACATACAATATCTTGACTTTCCATGATAATATAACAAAATTAATTGAGATCCCAAACTACCATAATGGATATTATTATCATTGGAAATGAGCCCATTGCAACAGGCCAAAGTTTGAAATACAAAACAAATAGATTCCAACACAATTGGGCCTGTAAAAGGAACAGATAATTAAACAAATCATGCGTTGCATTTGATTAAAAGATCCCTATTGGAATTGATCGAAATAATTTTAAAATAGTGATTCTAAACATGTCCATATTTTACTTACCATAGCCATATATATATATATATAGAGTTTGGTTCAATGAGAACATTTTTATCACAAAAGCAGAAAGAATAGATTAAATGAAAGTTGATGAATCAATTGAAAGTTCTTGAATTCAAAAATTGAATTTTTACTTGATTCGAATCTCGTGAGGACGAAAATTCTATTTTTGGATTCGATAACTTTCAACAGCAATCAATCAACATTGTGAATTCATCATTTTAGTTCTCACAATAAAAATTTTTCACGTTAACCCTTCCTATATATATATATATATATATATATATATATATTAAAATTACTTATTAATTTACTTTAATATTTCTATAGGCTATAGCTAATCAAATTCTTAATAAATTAACAATGGCCACTACATGATACATCTATATATCCCCATTATCAAAAGTTCTTTTCTGGCGGTGGGGTGTTAAAAAGAACGCCGCTGATTATTATTTTTATTTTATTTTATTTTTTGCATTTTGAATCGAAAGTCAATAATAAAATATCATGTTGTATATATCTGCCTTAAAATTTTCATGTTGGTGAGTGCTTGTTAATAAAATATCATGTTGTATATATTTGCCTTAATCTCTGGCCTTAATGAAAATGGATATCACCTTTTCGGTTTTCTCATTCTTGGTGCGGAGAGTACAATCATAAATTTGCAAAATAAAGATGAACTCCATCGAATCTAGTCCTTTTATAGTGTAAATTTGTATTGCTCTCTTGTTTCATAATTTGACTCATAAAAGTAAATGTTTTATATCATGGTGAGACAATTCCGACTGATTTTCGTGCGAAATTTCCCAAAAAAATTTGAGAGATGAAGGGTTATTATTATTATTATTATTAAATGAGAAGTTACAGTGAGTAAAATGAGTTATATTTAGAATAATCTTTTTAAAAAAATTAAAACAAATCCTACAATCCCCGTTGGCGGTTGGTATGAACCAATTCTCTCATTTTATCTACAAAACTAAATATAAGATATAAAAAATTCAGTAACTGCCCCCGTTGACATGATCAGAAGTTTTTTTGCTAAAGAATCAATGACCTTTAAAATTCTTAAAATCAATTGGAATTCTTTTTTTTTTTGTTGAAATAATGAAATTTAATTGATTATTCAATTACAATAGAAGTGATATCAATATAACTATTGAGAATTATCTGTCTGGCATCGACAAACAATACTTATTACAAACCAAGCAAACATATCGACAAATGTTTGTGTCTAGCTACCAAAGGATAATAAATGTTAATGATCTGACATTGTCATGAACATATACTCTTGTATTAATAAAAGATTAAAATATCAAATTTAAAATCTAAAAATTCAAATCCTAGTTAAAACATGAATTTTGAAGTATGAACTATAAATGTTAGTAGGGGTTACATTCTTTCCTTACCTCAAGACTCAACTATGTAGATGGCAAATATATATGATTCTATCTCTTGGGAAGTAATGGCCAATGGGTTGAATAATTAGTTTATTTGTTTAAGATACTTACAATTGACATTTGTACATAGATATGCTTGAGTATAAATTAAATATCGGTTATATATTACATAATAATTTGCATGACACACAGGACAAATCTATTAGTTCTTTTAACATTGAGTTAATTCTTTTTTTTTATTTTTGTCAATTTAATACAGAAATTTAAAGTAGCGATTGAATTCGAATCGAGACCTTTGGCCAAGGCGTTAACATTTCTGCCAAGTAACACGCACACAACATTAAGTTAATTCTTGAGGATACTTGATGTTGTTTAGGTCAATATTTTGAACTACTGGACTAATTTATTTAATATTTGGGTCTAGTAATTCTTGATTTTATTGAGGAAAACCAATAATATTTAGGAGATTATATCATGTGAAATGCATTTAAAGCCGCAAATTGGTCTAGTTATTTGAAGCTCAATTTGAAATAAATTTATTCAAATTTATTTAGTGAGACTCGTGAATAAAATAATCAAATGAATGAAGACATTCAATCTCTTTGGTAAATTGAATTCGAATTCGACTCCATTTAAATAAGTCGAGCTTGGTCGATTTAGCAACACCTTTAGAGGCGTTAAGTGCTCACTTTTGAGAAATGAAAATTGCAATGATAATACATATATTTCCCAAACATCATACCACATATCAACTAATGCGTATTATGGCGGATCTAGAGCTTCTCATACCCATTATTTATTAGTTACCAACTGTAACATGTTCATTAATTTCAAATTAATAAATTGATTTATTTATGGACTAGACGCCTTTTTATCTTTAGTTACAGCCATAACTATAGTTTTGGAATATACTTCTCATCTTATCCTTATTTAATACTTTTGGAATATGATAATTGGTAATATATGTATTTATCATGGTAATTAATAAGGTAACAATATAAATTTATGTATTTTCTTGGTATTTGTAATTTGACGGTTGTAGACATTTAAAAAGTGAAGAAATATATAGGGAAGGTTATCATGAAAACAAAAAATGATGAATTATTTATGAAAGTTGATGAATCGTCATTGAAATTTATTGAATCGATAAATTGAATTTTTACCTCTCATGGGGTTGAACAGAGTGAAAATTTACAACTTTTAGATTAGGTTTAACTGGGTGGATAGTAACCATACTCAACACCATTCGAATAGTGGTAAGTTTCACAATAAGGTAAAACATCGGTATAGTCGATAATGTGTTCTTGCTTAAACTCCTTTGACAACCAAGCGGGTCTTGTAGCGTCTACCAATAGCTTGGTCTTGATCCGGTAGACCCACTTGTAGTGCGAGTCTTCTTGTACTTTGGGAGCTCAGCGAATCCCAATACTATTTAGCGAAGAGGATGTCGACTAATCATTCATGCAACTCTCGATTTTATCATCACCACACTGCTGCGTCTCGATGTAGCACTCGGGTTCACCACCATTAGTAAGTAACAAATAATAGTTAGAGGCGAATACCAATCGAGTGCACGTGGCTCTCTGTTGGTCTTCAGATGGATCATCGGTGGTGGGTCCGGTTCCGTCGAGAACATCTTCTTCGTCTGTCTTTCCTTGCTCCCGCTCGAGTTTGAGATGTCTAACTCGACCTCTTGAATTTGAAATTGTCGAATCGCCGCCAATCAATCATTGTACATAACACGATCATTAAAACCACATATCTATTACGAATATTTTTCGGTTATGCTCATCCCATAGTCTATAACCAAAATCATCACCTCCATAACCAATGAAAGTGCACTTAGAGTTGGCATCAACACTTCTTTCACTAGAATTAACATGAGCATAAACAACCTGACGATCATGGGTAAAATAGATTTACTTCTTTCTTGTTCATTCTTCCTTAGGTATTCGATTTTCCATGAGCGATGGACCTCTATTGATCATTTAAATGCATTGTGTTGGTGATCGCCCAAAATGTCTTAGTGACCCACTCTTGATCTCATGCACCTTGCTCGCTCATTCAGCGTTTTGTTCATGCTCTCATCACTCGTTACGTTGGAAGTTCATCTCTGACTTTCTCATGCGAATCTCATTCTCAACACAATATTCTTTGAACTCACGGAGTTCTTACTCTCTTTATTATCGGATCGAACACTTCTTTCATACTGTTTCGTTTTCTACAATGGGCTTTCCTTCCTAAAAGCATCAGCGTTTTATTCTTAAAAAATAAATTCATACATTTTGAGTAGAATTATGGATGAAGGTTACTATTTACCAACTCAATTTATGCCTTTTCAAAGCTCGACCTCTCGAAACTCACCTCATTTGTTTCCCCAAAACACATCTCGCTCAAGCCAACTTGAGTTTTCAAACACAGCGACTACCATTCGAACTCATTTCCTTCCTTTTTTGCTGTGTGTGTCAGCCGACAATGCTACAAATTAGCATGAACAACGGCTCTATAAGATCAATGAATTGTTTTGTGTTAGTTGTTGTATATAACGTACCATCCTTCTTATCTCGAGCTACTATCATGACTTCTCGGTGATCTTCCAACTACGCAACAAAACATTCGGAATATCCTTGATATCAGCGGTCGATTGAAAGTAAGTTTCTTTTCAATCACGGAATATGTCTCACACCATTCAACTTCAACATTAATCTTTTGGTGTGGTGATGCGGATATTTTCATTTCCCATGATCTTGAGGGCTCGTCATGCAAGATAGACTTGTCGAATTCATCGAGATACTGTCTATTATCTCAAGATCATCCTTTGAGAATGGGACGACGTCGAATCCAACACCACGATTCCAACGGTGCTAACACTTTCAGGCAACTCATCTCCAATATCATATGTGGTTGGCGTTTGTTGTCTTCTTGTCGTTCGGACCCTTCTTCGATTATGTACGGCTTTTGTAATGACCGAACTCATCACAATTCCAACACTTGATCGAGACTTTATCCTTCCGAATTGACTCTTGTCTGGAAATCTACCCTATTTTGCCTTCCATTTGATATGTCCATATGCGTTCATTCTTGACCTTGAGGTAGATCCAAATTCCTTCCCTGAACCTCTTCGTTGATCATCGGATCTAGTACCTCGTCAAAACATAACATCTTGTCTTTGCCGATGAGCGCTTACTGCGTCATCGTTCCATCCCACTTTACGGAGAAGATAGCATATTAGGGCGTGCCATCATCGAGCTAATTTTAACCGAGCTCAATTGTGAAGTGATCATGTTGAACTCGTTCGGATGTTCTTTGCATCGGTTTACCTCGACATCTTTAGGTTGAATAACCGCCTCATCATATGAACCTTGTTCATGATTCTTTGGATTTTGGTATCTACTCGAAATCGCTTGACTAGGGATGTGTGGCGGTCTTTACGGGACCGATCGGCCAGTTCAAGCCCATTAAATTTTAAAACACGCGGTCCGGTTTGATTCGGTTCAGGCTTGCCTGGACGGGACCACGACCTTGGCAGTTTTGTCGGTTCGGTCCGACCGGTCAATTTTTTATTACTATTTTTAATTTGAGTATTACATATCACTTTTCTATAAGGCATTTTACATTTGAGTGTGATTACGAAATATTAATTAATTTACTAAAACCATCATTTACCAAACGTGTAAATTAAGCCGATAAATTTTCACAAAACCTAATAATCTTGTTGGTCGATATTTCCACAAATTCATTCAAGAAAATACATTATCGATCCACGGTCTGTTGGGTTTCATCAATATTTCCACAAATTCGGTCGATGTTGGGTCTAATTTTTCAATAATTTCTTACAAAATCAAGAACTCTTGCATCCTAATTGATGTATCTTGACGATTTTAACGAGATTAGCACATTAAATTTGTAATAAAATCTAGGTTTGCATTTGTAAGTTGACTTGACTCATTTGCTCCCAATTATTGCGTGAATCACGTATAAATATGGTTATATTTATAAGGATTTGGGGTAATTAGATCGATGGTACCCGGTTAGAAATGGGTAATACCGATCCGGATCCATAATTTAATGGTGGGATCCGTCCGGTTTAATATTTATTGGGCGGTTCGAGCGAAACCAATACTAAATTACTGGTTACGGTCAAGATGCTTAAATGGTTGACACCCTTTATCCTTGTCTCCTTTGTTGACTTGGCTTCAATCATGTCTACGTTCTTGGATAGTGATAAACATATCGCTTTTCGTCGTATTTACGTCGATAGCCTCACCATACGGATCCATCTTTTCGGGTTTCCGGCGAGGACATATCACAGATCTTCGTAAGTGTCATAATCTGCATCTCCAGAATCTAAATCGATCCATCAAACTTCTCGATTGAAATCTTCTCATCCATCGTCGTGATTGCTCCTCCGAACTTGGAGCTCGATACAATTGTTCTGAAAAATAAACACCACAATCACGATAGAATATAAAGAACGAAATTGTTCGAGTTAAATCTTTGCGACTATGTGCGGTAGATGCCAGTCATAGATTTCACTATGATATTTTGAATGTAGAATACTGAGGAGAATTATCATTAAATATAACAATAATCAAACTCTGCTACTAATTCGTTAGGATTACACTCAGGCGAAAAACATGGGCCCAAATAGTTGAATCACCAAGATCGAACTTTTCATAAGTCCGTTGGACTCCATACTCAACATGAGATAGTAGAATATAATTAATCACAAAATGTAAAAGAGTATAATGATTGTTAGTGGAGTAATAGCTAAATAATGTATATATTACTTCTTTATTTATGTATAAAGTGAATAAACTCGTTATTCACGAGAATGTGAGTTTTACCAAGTGTGCATCGAAAATAACGATTGTAGATTTTAAAAGAAAAGTGATTTTACTCGCGAGAAACTCTACTTTTCTTAACGATCTTGCTATTAGATAGGTATAGTTATAAATTAATCAAATGTGTGAAGTTAACCACAATATCATACTCCTAAATTAATTATTTTTGGCGCGTTTTTTGTCCCATTAAGTTGGCTTTCCAAAAAAACACTTTTCTGTTAAAAATGCTTAAATTTCAATTATATTCTACTTTATATATATATATTCTCTTTTAATCTGCGATGAAAAGAAAATTATTATTGGGACGGAGGGTATCATTTACTGCAACAAAGGCTAATTCAACGTTTTACAATTAAAAATTACTACGCATAATGACAAACATTTTACTTTATGACAAACAAAGGACAAGAAAGAGACATACAAACATAGAAACTAACTACAAAATTAGTCTCTTGAGTAGGGCGAAAAGTTGACACAGTTTTATGCATGAAACTTTATAGTTGGTGGACCTATCAGTCATTATTAAGATTTAAAAAGTCGAAATAGTTGACTTGAATGACCACAAAATGGCATTTAATGAAAATTGAAGGGGCTTCGGTGCAAATAACTGAAAATGATGGATAAATGTCGTCGTGATTGGGCCGCACATTGTGGTGTAGGGCCCACGTTGTTTCCACCCATTCTCCGCTCCGATGCTTCAAAAGCAGAAAACGGATAACGGTAAACTCAACTTTTGGAGTCCATAATGATGGATTAGTGGTATAGTGATAGATTTTATAATTCAAAGATCCTGAGTTTGGTACCAATTCTGTCAATATTTCAGGTCAGTGTTTTTATGAATAAAAATTATTTTCAAAATATTTTAAATGATTTTTGACTTTTCGCTATGAAACTATTTGTTTAAATGTTTTAGGAATTATTTAGTGGTGAAATAGGCAATTTCATGATCGAAAATCATTAATTTGAACTATGTAAACATTTTAGATCTAACTATCCAAAGAGCATACATAAGGCACATGAATAATTTTAAAAATACCTCAAATTTAGGATCAGTTCCATATCCATCAACATGATAATATATTTTATATTATAGTATATTAGTCATTATTTAAGTTATATGGTTAATTACTTGTATAAACTTTAGTATCAACTTCTAGCTTATTATTTTATCAATAATTAAGGAATGGTTTGGTATAGAAAGTAAAAATTATGAAATGATCATTCTTTGTTCGTTCTCGATCGCATAACATAAAAATTTATATAAATGACCATTAGGAATAAATGCTCTTTCCTATGAATATGAGAATAATCATTCATCATCCTTCCCATGGTATTGTCTATTTACATGATATGAGAATAACTATATTTAAATTTACTTCTTTTTTTTCTAACAAATCTATTCTTATTTATTTTATATCTTGAAAATTTTAGTAATAATAATAAAGTAGGAATAATGATAATAGTAATTAATAATATTACTAAAAACATAGTAATTAAAAATAATAATAGCAATATAATTAACAATAATGATTACAAATAACAAGAATAATAAAACATACACCACAACCACAACAACAACAATATTAATAATAATAAGAAGAAGAAAAACGAAAAATAAAATAAAATAATAATAATAATAATAATAATAATAATAATAATAATAATAATAATAATAATAATAATAATAATAATAATAATAATAATAATAATAATAATAATAATAATAATGGTGGAAAATACACAATTTAGCCTATTCATTGATTTTGTGAAAATTTTAGTTTAGTAAATCAATAATGCATCAATCAAGCCTAATGAATTGATTGTGTGATAATTTTATCTCATAAGTGATTTTGGTACAAAAAACACGCACATCGAAATGACATCTGAGCCTTGAGTCGGCTTGGCGTTGACAATTACTTACGGGCTATAAGGGTAAGCAAAATCCCCGAAAACCCGAATATCGATCCGACAAGCCGAAATTTAAAATTCGGTTCAGATTTTTCGGATTCAAAATTTCGGATTGGATTTTTAATTCAAAAATCAAAATCAATTATATATAATTTATATATATAATATTATTTTATTTAAATATTTTGATTAATATAAATATATATAAATTAA